>OY987295.1:1974837-2173860 GCA_963920785.1 Sphagnum contortum | reverse complement strand
GCACTAAATGGGATGAATTTTCTACTTAAAAGGGGGGGGGGGGGGCTGCAATTTCTCTGGAACAAGGAGAGATTTTTACTGAAGGGAAATCATAATAAAACCATGACTTTTTTCAAACAAAAAATGCGAGCAATGAAAAATGTAAGAAGACAGCTGTAATGTCATTTGGAGTTCGCATCATGAAACAGGCAACAATCAGAAGATTCAGGAATGGTGCAAGCTAGATGAACAACATCCTACGAAGGAGGGAATAAAAAGACCAAAAAGCCCGAGAAGAAAGAGGATAAATACAAATAGAAAGAGAAGCAGGAGAAAAATCCAGGTTGATAGGAGGAAGGAAACAGAAAGGAACGCGAGAGAAATTTGAGAGCAAAAACCACGAGGAGCATCATTGAGCTCGACTCGAAAATGCTCCCCACTTCTACGGATCCAAAGAAGAACAGAAAGAAAAACAACGAGACCCGAGGAGCCCAAAAGAAGGGGAAGGGAGGACAAACAAAAAAGGGAAGAACCACCGAGTTAACAAACTCGAAACAAAGAGCACAGATCCTGCCTCCAACTTGATGGACCCCACAGAGACACCGGGTGGAGTTCGACGGAACATGAGCAACAACAAGTCAATCAAACGATCCTCAAGTAACATCCACCTTGGACCACCAACTACTCCCAAGTTGGCCATGAGCCCTACCAGAAGCAAATCATTTTATGTTTACACCTTGATTACATAACAACCTAGATGAATCATACGTTTGGTGAAGTTCCGTGAAATTGATTGGGGAATTAGGGAGTGAGAGCCTACTAAACCATTGTCAAAACTAAGTCCATGCAGAGGATAGCCCATCAAATGAACTTTCTTCAGCCCATATTCATATGCATATTTAATCTTCAACAAATTCCAACATTAATAAAAACATAAGCATATTCGACTTGTATATGTTTCCAAAAGATATTGAGGAGAAAATTATAAATCTTTTTGTAAATGCTTGTATTTTAGGTTACAGGGCAAGTTTTGGTGCTTTAGTTTATCATATATCTATTTGGTTTTTTTCCTCCATCTCAAAGCTGCATTTTTTTGTGAAAATTGAAAATGGCCAAATCTTTTAGAAGTGAAAATATGATAAGTGAAAATGCATTTGAAGTTTTCTAGAATGACATATTGGAAGATGAATGTTTGCGAGAATGTGAAATAAACTCTAGGCTTCAAAGAAAATACAACCAAAATCTAAAAAGTGAAAAAAAAACAATGAAAGAAAACATAAGATTGCATGCTCAAAGAACAATTTGGAAATCAAATGGTAAAAAACATTTATGTTTGACTTCTTTTTTTGTGTGAATTATAAAACATGCTGATTTGAAATGGCCACAAAGCTCAAACCATGAGATGTATTACTTGTTATAAAGTTCAATCCTATTTTGTAATTGTAAAATTCAAACAAGGAAAGGTCTAATCTTACATAATACAACAAACAAAATAACAACATTGCAAAACATGTGAATGCAAATCATTTTATTATTGCAAAATATTTGAGGAGGAAGTGAATAGTCCATTGAAAGCAAAAGTGGATAAACAACTTGCTAGAAAAAGGTCAAATCCATGTGGCAATGCAATTGTTAAATTGTTTGCTACAAAATATCCTTTCTAGATTCATTAAAAGAAAATTGAACTACTACCAAAGTGGGGTGCAATTTACTAGCTTAATTCACAATGGGACTTTTAAAATGAAATAACTTCATTGCATTTTACTGATTTCACCCTAATGAAAGTTATTTCACTATAATATCACTATGTATACATCATGTTTCATTAGTAATTAATATAATTCACTATTATAATTTACTATAACAAATAGGTTTAATTCTATGTTTTTAAAAATATTCTATATATGCTACTTTATGACATACCCTATATTATTTAAAGCTATTTTACTTATTCTAACTTATATTTTATGTTATTATAAGCCATTATAAATTATTGCCTTAAGGTATCTTAACTAGTTTATTTTAAATTAAATTATTCAACTAACTTTAGGCTATACCTTAGGTTATTCTATTTTAAATTAATATATATTATTTCAAGTTATACTTTAAGTTATTCAAGGTCATTCTACTTTATGTTATTATAAATTATTTATCCTAAGTATAATAACTTGAAATAGAAAATAATAACCTATGAAAAATAATTTTAAATTCCCTACAATATAATAATTACCAATAGCCTATGATATTAACACATACAATATCAAACAATAATTTACAATACAAGAGTCACCAATAGTTATAAGATAATATATAATAACTAACAATGACTTATAATACAGTAACCATTAAAAACCATTAATAAAATAGCCATCAATAACCACTAATAGAATAACCACTAATGGTTTATAATGGAATAATCACCAATAGCCATTAATAAAATAGCCACAATAGAATAGCCACTAATAACCATGAATATAATAACCATTCATAAACATCAATATCCACTAATAGAATATCCATCAATAACCATTAATAGAGTAGCCATTAATAATCATTACTAAATAACCACCAATAGTCATTTATAGAATAACAACTAATAGCCATTAATAAAATAGCCATAATAACCATTAATAAAATAGCCACAATAGACATTAATACAATAGGCACAAATAACCATTAATATAACAGCCACGAATAGCCATTAATAATATAATCACAAATAACCAATAATAAAATAGGCACGAATAGCCATTAATAGAATAAGCATGAATAACGATTAATAGAATAGCCATGAATAGCCATTAATAGCCATTAATAGAATAGCCACCAATAGCCATTAATAAAATAATCACCAATAGCCATTAATAGAATAACCACCAATAGCGATTAATAGAATATCACCAATGGCCATTAATAAAATAACCACTAATAGAATAACCACCAATAATTATTAATAGAATAACCACTAAAAACATTAATAGTCACAAATAGAATGAATACCAATAGCCATTAATAACCACCAATAGCACTAATAAAATAACAATAAATAGCCATATATTAGGATTGCCAAAAAACATTTAGGTTGAAATAATTCATACTAGAAAAAAAATAACTTAAGGTGAAATAGCTTATAATAACCTAGAATTGCCAATAATAATATAAGGTGAAATAGCCTTCAATAACCAATAGTAACCTAGGGTGAAGTAACCAAAAGTAATTGAGAATATCCATAAATGGCCGTATATAATATGTGGTGAAATAATTTAAATGAATGAAAAATAATCATGCAATAATTGAAAATAACTTAACATAGGTAGTATTATTATATCAATAAAAAAAATCAATTTATTAAAAAAAATTAAAATTAAAATGGTCATTGAAATGTTATTGAATGATAATATTCAAATTTTTTTTGTTCAAATGATTTTAAACTTTCAAAAGAAAATAAATTTAATTATGTACATTATTGAAATATAAAAAGAAAGTAAATTCAAATCATTTCATTTGAACAAAATCTCAATAAGGTATGAATTTTCAAAGTTTATGTTTTTGTAATGTTTAAAATGAAATATTTGATAAATAAAATTTAATGTAACATATTTTCATAACAAGTGGGGTGACTTGATGGTAAAAGCGTTTGCTTCCAACCCAAAGGTCAAAGGATCAAACTTCATGTGTGGTGTTGTGTGTGATTAACAATGGTATGTTGATTGAATATTCTCCTATCAAATTTTTTAAATAGGTGCTTACGTTGATTATGTGGCCTACCTACCTACCTAGGTTAGGTTTTTAACCTAGTGTAGGTAGTGACACGTGTCAATAAATAATAGGCTTTAAAAATTATGAAATTATCAATAATATTATATATTAAATGATTAAAATTAAATTGATTTTCATACTAGTTAGTTAACTAACAATTGAATGGTTTGATAAATTTGTTTTTCATTTGAAAATAACCTTGTTTCACTAGTGAAACAAATCATTGTCCGTAACAACTGGTCCCTATTCACTACGGGTTAAATAATTTCATTAGGTAAAAATGTCCAAATTCATTCAAAATCTAATGAAACCTAGAGTGAACTAGGACACATTTCCTACTAGTGTTGGGTTCTTGCGTGCAATCATTTTATGACTACTTGTGAATATTTGTCATTTACAACTATCATTGGTTATTTTTGCAACTATTTTTTGCATTTTCTTGTGCTTGTAATTACACTATAACTGACTTGTAATTAATGTTTTCTTTGTTCTTCCATTTGGAAAACTTTTAACATGGTTTTAGTCCTAAAAAAAGTCCATCTATGTCCCATTAATTGCCAATGTGGTCAAATGAGTTGTAACCTTATGTGTACTGAAAGCCTATTTTGTGTATTCCATGGTGTATGGGTTTATATTGATGTATTAAATGTATTTTATTCATTAATATATGGTTCAATACCAAAACATACATACAATGTATACAACACAAGTTATGTATAATTTGGTTCAATTTTTTACACAACTTAATCTTATTTTTCAACCATATAAAAAATTCTAATAACTAGATTAACAATATTCAATAAAATTAACGTAAAGTAGTATTTTAAACTCTTACTTTAAAATCAAAAAAATTCAATGAAATTAAGATAATTAACTAAATTACAATAATTCCAAAATTACATTACAATTAATTAAAGTACCCATTTATATTTAAAATATTCACAATAATTTACTTACAATTAAACTAATGAACATAATTACTATAATGATAATAATTGAATTCAAGTAAGTTATTTGATTTTTTACCAATTGAAAATTATTTCAAAATATGTTGTTATAACATAAAAGTGTAAACCAATATTAATTTTTTTGATAAATTTTAAATTTTAATAAAATAGATTATGTATTAATTATAAAAATTACATACTAATTATGAAATTTATAATTTAACTCGATATTCAACATTAAAATTTTATAGCCTTTAATTAAAATTCATAATTTAAGTAAAAACTTTTTTTTAAATGTCTTACGTATAATAAATCATTACTTGGTCAACAACAATACTACTAGCTAGCTACTTTGACGCGCTCCTAAGTCCCGGGGTGAAACCCACTTGAGGGTTTCATAAAGTCAAATTGCGAAAAGTTGAGACTTGGAGGCACGCTCCCGGCTTCCAACTCTAAAAGAGGGTAGAGGGTCGAGTTGGGAGCCCAGGGATTAGGCTAGGAAGAAGGACTAGCTTAGCTTGTGTGATTCTGCATCCAAAAACCAAGCACGGGAGGTTAGTTTAGCATTCGGGACACCCTTGGGTGTTGGGACAAGCCACGGGCACTTGGACACACAAGACTCACCACGGTCGGGACTCGGGGGAAGCCACCACCTTCCCTCATATAGTATTCTCTGCAACTCGCCACGGAGGGTACATCCAAATGGCACATTTTGTTGGGACTCCCGAAATGGAGTCCCGAAATTGTCCCAGCGGGACTCTTGGAACTTTGAACGGCCATAACTCTCGACTGCAGAGTCCGATCGCAACGAGGTCTGAACCAAAGTTGTAGCCCTCGTCGAGATCTTTTCAACGCCATGTCGCACTCCCGAATCGGATGTCGGGAAGAGGTCGACTCCCGACTTTTAGTGGTCGGGACTCAAACTGCCAGTTTGACTCCCGGCCCTTCTTTTGCCCATAACTTGGGCTGCAGATGTCCAAATGGTCAATGCGAGGTCATTTTGGATATCTACGTTTCAAGACCTTTCCAATAACACCAATAACATCCCAATGCGAGGTGTTTTCGGCCTTGTTGTCGAGCTCTAAACATTCGGGAGTCCCGAAGGACTCCAAATCCCCAACTTTTCCAAGTGTTGGGCTTTCCAACTTTTCCATACCCCCACACTTGGCCAAAGTGGGGTTGCGACATACTTTGTACCATAGTTAATTTGGCTACCACAATTTGACTTGTGCTAATTTTCATAATGTGGTTGGTGGACACGTTGTAGGTAGACCCATGATTTTCCTCCCCTGTGGTGATGGGTGGGGATGATTTTGAAAACAAATTATGTCATAATTGCTTACGTGGGTGTGATGCTGTTACATGGGTGATCTTCCACAAGGAGATTTTAACCATGTTTGGCTATAGGCTAACTTTTAAAGTAAAATTTGATTAAAATCCTTTTATGTCCTAGCTACTTGCTTGAACAATGTGTAGATTTATGGCAATTTGAAAGAACGTTTTAATAATTTTTTGGGGATTAGAAAGGGAATATTTGACAGAATGTTATTTTTTTGAAAAAAAACACCAAATGGAAAAAAATTGTTTACAAAAAAATTGTTTGTATGTTTTTTTTAAAAAAGTGTCCATTTTTGTTTTTATTTTGCTTTATAATATCTAGTGGGTATCTACTAGTGTTGTGAAAGTATTTCGTTTTCAATGTTAAAATCAAGGGTTCAGTGTGGGGATTTTTGTGACTTAAACTTGAGTTCACATCCTTTTGTTGGAACTAGTGTATGAACTGAACGTTTGGAACTAGTTTTTTAGTAATGTGGACCCAAAATTGGAATCATGGAAAAACATTATACTTCAAAAGAGAGATAGGTTTTTTAAGTACACAAGTTGATTTTGTTTTTGAAAAGTTGACAAGCAGGCTCGATTTTGTTGGCCTTGCCTACCAAGATAAGCAAGAATATCGTGTTTAGATTCATTATAGAGTATAATAGCTTAAGGGATTTTGGCCCCTCGGTAATAAATGATAGGTTTGTTTTCATATGAGGCTTTTTGAAAGATGATATTTTGGTTTGTGTTGAAACTTGAGATCACTTGTAGAGTTCTAATATCTTGAAGGATTTTGGTTCTTTTTCAAGGATTTTTGGAAGATTATATGGTGAAATATTTGAATTTACATAATTCTTCTTTCGCCTTAAGATATTTTTGAATGTAAATGACAAGGCCATAGTGTGACAACCCCCCTTGTTTTAATTAGTTCCTGAACTTCATACTAATGTTGGGCGAGTATCATAATTTTATGATACCCATCGCGTTCGATTTTCACAAAATATGGTACCTATCGGATATGGGTCCCCCCAAAAAAAATTAATTCTTACACTAGGTAAGGGTATCAACATTTGTTTTTTAAAAATTTAAACCGGTTTTTTTAATGTGAGTTCTCAGAAATCTGATAACAGTCAAATTCTCCTTTGTTGGTTCTCACAAACCGGGTATTTACTTTTTTAAAAATTAGAAATAATTTTAAAAACTAAAATTAAATAATTATTGGTTTGATTTCTTTTTCAACAATGAAGACATCATAAACAATGCTAGAAAAGAAATTCTAAAGTAATCATCAATTTATTTATTGAACTTCTACACTTCAACAACTTCATCCTTTTCAAATTCCCCTTCAAACTTTTTAAACTCCTTTTCTAAGTCCATATCCCGTTCAAGGAATTGTAATAAATTAGATGGAGGCATCCCATTCTAGGATCATTAGGCCAATTTTTGTTGACAAAAATCAAATTTTTAAAAAAAATTGTTTGCAAACAACATTTCCTAAGATTAGTAAGAATTCTAGCTAAATACAAATCTTTTTGTTTCTATTTGTGATCCAACAATCCCCAAAATCTGTCCAACTAAAAATCCAACTATGGGAAACATTGCCTCATATTTCTGCCACCAGTGAAAAGGACATTTGATGTCCTTAACATCTGATCGATACCTCTTGAAAATCAAGAGTTCCCTCTTGACAAGTTTTTCTATTGGTTCACTTGTGCTTGCAATATGTTCAAATATATATTGAAATTGCAATCTTAATCAAAAAGATTTTGGTCAGTAGAATTCGTCTTTGATCTCACTAAAGGATGCAAAAGTTCATGACATTTGACGAACATAGGATATAAGGATTTTCTATCATATTCTTCAATAAGAGCAACACCTTGCTCCCTTCCAACAAATGAAGATATTATATGAAGGCTCTTATACCTAGGGTCTAACATCAAACAAATCATATTTTGGGCTTTTCTCTTATCATAAACTTTTAAGAATGAGAGGAAAAAATCCAACACATTGATAACCTCCCTTTTAATGTTAGAAGCCAACAAAGATAACTCATCATTAACAACTTGATTAGTTATCGTATTAAATTTTAAACCACAAAAACTATAAAGAGTTGAAACAATGAATTTGAAAAAACTACCTTGTTTTGACTGGAATGTTTAATATTTTCGATCAAATTCCAGTTTCAAGATAAGCCTTATTCCTTTCCTGTCTGCCCTTTCCCAAACTTCTTAGGCCAAGTGATGCATTTCTGTAAATCTATATGGGCAAACTTGATAGAAACATCTTTCAAATTTTTTCTAATTTTTCCTCTTTAGTGCCATATTGACATGCTTTTGAAAACACATGTCCAAAACAAGAACCTTGGAAGCTCTCTTCTATCCCAAGAGATTCTCAATTTACAACAAAATTCAACACATTAATCATTGCATTGAAATTAAATCCTTCATCTTTGACATAAGCAATAATCTTTTTCCTTAAACTATACTTGTGCAACAATTATATCAAACTTTTGGTTAAGGCTTGCCTTATTATTTTTGTTGCTTTAAATAAACCAATAATCACATGTTTGGGCTGCCAATCATTACTTAAAAAATTTATCACGAATGTGAGCACATCATAGCTCCTTTAGACATGCAGAGGTCGAAGCTCGTTGTTGTAGATTAACATTTGCCAATGCAAGAAGAACATATAATTCATTTATCTTCTCCATTAATCCTAGCGATATGTCTTGTGAAAAATGCCTTCTGGAAGGGAGTTTAATTTTGGACAAAAATGAATAATTAAATGTTTAAGCCACATATTCTCCACAAATTGGATAGGTAAATTGTTCTCAACAATTAACGGACTACGGTCCTCCAAAAATTCTTTCTGTGAAACATCCTTTTTTTTAAAGGTATCTTTGATAGAAAAAAATTTAAAGATTAACCCTACAGATGGATTTGTTCTTCTTTGATGGTTGTCTTTCTTTAGTCCTTTCCAAAATACTGTTCACTTCTTTTTCAAACATTTGTGCAATAAAAGAATGATCTACATCCACATGTTTTTTAAAAGAAGTTATTCCATTTGTTTTGTAATTAGAAATCAATCCTTTCCTCTTTTGAGTTCTTGGATTTATTCCAGTTATTATTTTTTTATAACAGAGTATTCAACGCATAATTTGTGTGTTAATCAAATCAACTTCTACATTATCAATTACACAATAAAAAATCCAACATGAAAAAGTTCTACCATGTGGTTTCTAGATATTTTTGTGAGCACGCAATTTTTTCAAGTTTCCTTCATTATTTCTTCATTACCATTTTTTGAATTCCTACTTGTTTCTGTTTGGACATTTGGATTTTCCTCAGACTTATCTTCCAAAACTACATCATTCATACATATTTCAATTGTTTCGTTATTCCCACTTATCACATTCTCATTTGGAGAAGATTGTTCCATTGGCAGTTTTCATCAAACTATGTCCATAGATAATACAAAAAAACAACTATTCTTCAATAAACTATGCAAAAAATTTAATAAAATTTTTAGTTAAAAGAAAGAAAAAAAGAAAACAAAAAAATGAATTTATAAACAATTGGGTTTAAAGGTTTAAAATAGACATTTACAAATAATGGAGTTTAAGATTTAGAAAAATTATCAAGAAATCACTCACTTTTCTCTCTCATCTCATCATGGAAAATTTCATGATGGAAAAATAAATTTAGGTTTAAGGGTTTTAAATTTAAATTCAAAGGTTTGAGTTTTAATCTTGCACACAAACAAACAAAACAACAACATATTAAAACTCACAAACTACACTACAACAAAATTACAAAAATGACAAACCAAAAAAAAACGCAAAAAAAAAAACACTTGAGAAATCGGGGAAAGAAAAAAAACCTATTGCTAGACGAAGCTTGTTGGTGTTGTTCCAAGCTCCTCCACTTGCACAAGAAAGTGAGGAGGGAGTACCAATTGACAAGGTAAAACAACAAGGCAGGAAAGGGAACAACAAAGCAACGAAGCAACAATGGGGGGGGGGGGGGGGCTAGGAGGTACTCGAAAATGGTGGGCATGAAGGTGTGACAATAGGGTAGTGATGTGCAATGGTAGGGCACCGATAATAGGGCCGCAAGGCATGAAAGCAAGAGTAGCATGCAATAAGGTGCAACAACAACAAGGTGCGATAACAAAAAGCAACACGGCATGAGAGCAACACAACAAGGCAAAATAACAAGGCAAAAGAGCAAGGCATGGAGGAAGGCGTGGAGTTGTAAGGCGTGAAAGTAGCAAGGTGTGAGCAAGCAAGGCATGAATAAGCAAAACGTGAGAGCAACAAAGTGCGAAAATAGGCAAGGCCCGATAGCAGCAAGGCGTGAGAGTAAGCAAGGTGAGGTGCGAGAGCAACAAGGCACAAGAGTAAACAAGGCCTGACAACAATGAAGGCGCAAAAGCAAGCAAGGCACCAAACACGTGAGAGAATAAACAAGATGCGAAAGTAAGCAAGGTATGATAATAACAAGGTGTGAAATTAAGCAACATATGAGAGTAAGCAAGGTGCAAGAGCAACAAGGCAACAAAACCAAATATAAAAACATTAACAAAACAACAATGCTACAAGAAAAAAGAAAAAACCACAGTAAGGGGAGTTAAAAGACAACAAATTTTTATGCATATTTTTAAGGTTTGCATGAAAGAACCATTGTAATGCGATGCCTTCAACTTAACCCTAAGTTTTCAAGCAGCTAAAACCTGAGACCCAAACCCAAGTAAAGGGTTAGACCTTACCCAATTTTCAACTTTTATTTTTTATTTTTAAAATTTGATTCTCACATCTGGTATTTTGGTTTTTTGTTAGGGCATCACTCAAGGTGATACCTTGAAGGGATTAGACTGGGATGCTTGCGAGTGTTTGTGATACCCACCCAACATTACTTCATACCTATGTAAACCTTGATTTTAATTTCATATAAAACTTTTTATCTATATATTGGCTAACATAAAGAAATGTGTAATGTGTACATGGCACAAGACTTGGAGATTCCTGAATTTGAAGAGATGTGTCAAAACTAGAATTGTGTAGGTTTTGAAATGAGAAGAACCAGGTTCAAACCCCATTCCAAGAATTGTAGCTTAGGAGGGGGTTCAGAACTATGGATTAATTTTTGATTAATCTTTTTGAACACATAGGTAGAGTATCAAACATACTTCAAAACAACACTTGTAACATTCATCATTCACTTGATTTCCGACATGAGACTTTACACTCTTTTGGGATAGGATCACCCATGCACCTAAAGTCGAATCTTTATGTGAGAACTACACCCCAAGAGAGTTCATCACATGCGTTTAAAGATTCTCTTTTATGGGGATCACTCACCAAAAGACCAATAGCAAGTTTCTTGGCATGTTGACACAAATGAAACACCTTATCTTCTTCCTTTGCCACATCATGCAAAACCAATTTCGTAGAAGGCACATACCCTGCATTGTGCATGAGCCTTGACGATCTTTGTAGTTTTGCATGAATTTCAATCATCTGAGGGTGGTGCTGATTGTCTACTACAAATGTATGCACCTTGTTATTGGTTCCTTATTTCATGCTTTCACCCATGTGAGTCTGGAAAGCTCATGATTGTGGGCAATGTTGCCCATGGTTGGCCCACCTTCAATCCAGGTGTAACTAGCTGTTTCTTCACACGTCTTTCCTACCTCTGTTGTTCAACATTTTCACAGAGATGCCTATTGCCAACACCAACATAGATGTTTGATGGCAGCACATAACTTGCAGCATTTTCAGGCTCCAATTCAAAACCCATTTAACAACATGTTCTCCCATCTCGACAATACCATGAATTCTCAACAAAACCATGCATGCAACCACATCTCGTCTACAGGGCATTGCTTTGATAATATTCTCTGCCTCCTCTAGACGGCCAAGATGGCCAAGGTTGATTATGCAGGTGTAATGTTCCAACTTTGCAGAAATCATATAGTCTCTGATCTTTGAAGCACAACATTGCATGCCTTCATCTGCCGAACCTACATGGCTACAAGCTGACAGAAGACAAGCAAAAGTGATATCATCCGGCTGGACACCCTCTTCACACATCCGTTCAAAATGTGTGAAGAAGCTTCCTTACCATGTCCATTCATGGCACATCCTCCAAGTATGGCATTCCAAGTGACCACATCTCGAGATGGCATCTTGTGGAACACTTTTGAAGTATCCTCAATGCTCCCACATTTTGCATGCGTGTCAACCAAGCTATTCCCCACAAAGACATCCGACTCCAAACCACCTTGAATGATCTGTTGATGAACACACCAACCCTCTTCAAATGCCACAACACTGGAACATGCATTCAGAAACCCCACAAAAGTAACAGAATGTGGCTACACACCTTCCTGTTGCATTTTCTGAAATAATTCCAGTGCCATCTGCCCTTGCCCGCATTGCACATGTCCCAATATCATGGCAGTCGAAATGACCACATCTTGAGATGGCATCTTGTTGAACACTCTCCAAGGATCCTGCATGATCCCACTTTTTGCATACATGTACACGAAGCTACTCACCACAAAGACATCAGATTTGCAATCACTTTGAATGAGCTGTTCATGAATAAGCCTGCCATATATCTTCAACTGTTCTGCGACCAACAGATACCTTAAATCACCTGGACAGAAGTGAATTTTGTCAGGAGTCATTCCTTCTCATTGCATTTGTTGGGAAAGCAGCATTGCCTTCTCAGGGTACCCATCCTTCACATATTCTGTAAGCTTCTGATTCCATGAAAAAATTGTTCAATTGCATTGTGCTTGGTGCCATTGCAGCCCATCTCTGCTGCCACCCACCCATAGTGGGTCTCATCAGTCCTCAAATCAGAGTGCTTTCCATGACTTCTCATGTTTGAATTCCATAAGACGAGAGAAAGCCGCAAACCTTAGGGTTTTTTTTTAATATTTGAAAGCACCTCTCCACACAGAAGATTTGTTCGTCAGTTGAAGGACCCTTCCAATGATCCCATGCAAACCTTGTGCCGTTCAAATATAAAACCTTTCATGCTTTAATTTACACTTGGGAAGGCCTGCTCTGATGGGCCTGCCTTCATTCTTGGGCCTACAATCTCAGGCTACCGCCCTTGTGGCTATAACCCTCAAATAATCAGGGAAGCCCTTCAGGAGTAGGCATTCCCCTATACATGTAAAAGATGGTAGTAAGACTTGACTAAGTGTATCAACATAGCCTAACTAAACATTTTGGAACAGAGCAGGACATTAAGTTGTATGTCAAAATACATAAGCCTGTTCAAACAATTTATGACTAGACATCGAAGAGACTCGTACATGGATCAAGTCCATCAATGAAATATTAGCTTCTGAAAATTGCAGAAAAGTTCTGGAGTCCCACACAAAGTAAGAACATAATTCACAGTATTCCTGATACATAAGCTCACAATAGACCAGCATTCGATATTCCATGACAAATCAACACATCCATAATTGTGAGCCAGGACCCATCGCATTGAGCTAAGTATATTACATGACCTAAATGACAACACCATTTTCCAGTTCTTTACAAGACTTGTTTGTATGCTTAAATCATCCTCAGATAATATCTTGACAACCCAAGATTAGAGGCTACATCCTTGAAACCTCTAACTCATTGATGACCAACATACCAAAACTTGATGCTGCATACTAAAAACATCCAATGAATGGATGACCAAAAAATGTACCCAAAATGGAAACCGTATACTACAAGCATCCAACTCATGGATATGACCAATCAACATACCCAAAATTGAGGCCGTGTACCAGAAACATCCAACTAATGGATGACTGACATGTACAAAAGGACAAGAAGATCCATAGTCCAGTTACACATATGTCTGGAACTTGGCTCTGTTGAATGAATAGTTCAGTTGAATGATGTCCAACTTCAGACCTGGACACGATCTCTGCAAACAATTGCACCAGAAACAAAGAAAAGGTACTTCCATGAGAAAAGGTTTTGTCAAAGTTCCTTGAATTTGCTCAAAATGAGAAATAATTTATCAGTGGGAAATTACTCGTGCAGAGTTCAAACTTTACACACCGTATATGTGAGCTGTTAGAACGAGGATACAATTCTACTGTACATGGAAAAGCAGATAAAGAAGTGAACTTACCACTTTAGAGATGGATCTCGACCTGCACAAATTTTCAGGTAGTTACTTTGAGAGATTAGTAAACAGGCATTGGGTAACTTCAGAAAACAGAAGTCTAGATAAATATCATTTGAACACATCTCTGAAGAAGTTTTTAGGGTTTAGGATTCAGGGTTTGAAGTTTGACGAAAAAAAAATATTAGCGAAGTTTCCCTGAACTTATTTATAACATACAAGTTCTCCTATTTTGCGTCCTAAACCCCAAAACCATAACCGTGAACCTTAAACAAGCAAGTTACCTGATTATAGCTGGTGCAGAGCTTATCATTGCAGCCCAGATTTTACCTGAACTGAAATGTATACCATTGCACCCTAAACCCTAAACCTCAAACCCTTCAACCCTGAACCCTAAACCCCTGAACCTTAAACCCTGAATCATAAAGGTTCCCCAAACCCTGAATCCTAAACCGTAAACAAGCTTCCGTGATGGTGGGAAGATTTTGTACCTTGTGGGTATGCACAAAGAATTCATCTTGTTTGCCAAATACAGACTCGTGCTGGATTTGAAGCTCTGCTGATGATGCACCTGGAGCTCCATGATGTTGGATCTGCAGTTTTGGTAAGCAGATCAAAAGATGTCAATGATCATGCAATAGAAGATCTGACTGTCAGTAGACATGATTGTTCCGGAGCTTCAATGAAATTTGAGCAATAAATAAGCAGGCAGCAGCAGCTGGCTGATCTTTGGCGATAGTGCATGTTGTTGATGTAACCAAGTGAAGAAGAAGTCTACTTACCTGCTGCAGCTCTTAGTACTGTCCTGAGGTTTGGTGACAGTAGTAGCCGAAGTGCTTGCCACAGTAGCAGCTGCTTTAGGAAGAGTCATCATCATCCCTAGTGCCTTGATCTCAGGCACTTTCTGCAATTTGGGCTTGCAAGAACGTTTTCTTCTGGGAATGAATTTAAGCAGCTTGTCCAGAAAATGATCTAGAACTTGCAATTGGAACTGCTGTTGATCCTCCTGATCAGCTGCTCCTGCTGCTGCTGCTAGCCTGAACCCACCTGCTGCAGCCATGGGTATGCCAGCAGCTGGGGTGCAGCTCCTCATGTCATGAAGAGCTGTACCAGACTTCCTTGCAGGAGGAGCAGGTTGGTGATCATCAGTCGAATGTAGCTGGCCAGCTGCTGAAGATCTACTCTGCATCATCTTCTCTTGCAGTTTCTTTCGACCTGCACACAATAATATTGCACACTAGGCAATGCATCATCAGATCTTACGCAAACCAGATCATCAGACCCGACTAGCAAACCAGATCAGCTCCGGCCTGTAGAAGCTAGGCCTGAAATACGGAAGTTTTACATTTTGATGGCGCCACTGTTTTGTAGCAATTCCGGCTCTCAGCTCGAAGGAGTTGTGCGAATTCCTCGTGGTCCAATGTTTGCCTCTGCAGCAGCATCAGCAGCAGGAGAGGAGGAGGAATCATCATCCTGACATGCATGATCTTTGAAATAAGAAGTACAAATTCTCTGCATTCATAGATCCTGAGAGAAAATGCATCCCGGATTGATCACTTGGGTGGCCAGCCCCAGGGCAGATGCAGATCTGATCGTGGTAGCAGCTGGAGACGATGAACTCACCAGCTCTTCATCGTCCACATAATCTTCTTCAGGGTAATGCAGCATTTCGGTTGGCAGTTTGAATTTCAAGCATGCCCTGTCTTGGGCCCTGCAGCAGCAGCAGCAGAAGAGCTTGATCAGAGTATTAACGTGATCAAAGCAGCAGCAGCAACAGCTTGCTAGGACATCAAACAAACAAGCTTCAAACGCTGAAGAAAGGCAAAAATCGTTCCTGTAAGTCTCATGATGATAGACAACGTTTAAACACGTACCTTAGAGCTTCCTCTTCTTCACGGTAACAACCTGCAGCAGCACATGACAAACAAGGTCTCGTGACACTGGCACATGATGATCGGCTGCTGATCAGACATGCAATTACACAATAAGGACACATGAGCTGAAGGACAGGAGCTAATTCTTGAAGAAAATTTTCAGCGGATTCTGTGAGTCCTATCTGATGTGCAGCATGTGATGCTTTCAAACCTCGTGGACGTGCATGGAGTGTACTGCAGGATCAGTGAAGTTCGTGTGCTTCTTACCAATGAAGATTCGCATCTTGTCGGTTCCTTCATAAGCTCTGTACAAGGCAAAAGAAACCCACGAGATCAAACCACGTACACTGCAACATCATCAGTATTTTTGCCACTACAATGCAGCAGCAGCAGATCAGATCGATCGTTTGTTGTTGGGTAGTTCCTTACTTACTTTTGCCAGGCACCATACAAGCTGGTGTTTAGATAGAAGTGTATAAACTTGTGGGTTGATCTTCTGGGTGGTGGCGCTGCTGCTGCTGCACGAATATTGTCGACGATCCCGCCGCATCGACGCGGACCGAGTTCTGTGAATGCTTGAGTACTGCGCCGGCTGCTGCTGTTGCCGCTGCTGTGCGGCGTCGTGTCGTGGATCGATCTGCGCGGTGGCTGTGCTGCCGCTGCAGCATGCAGATCACGGCCCCCCATAGCTGTTGTTTCCTTCCGTCCCGATGATAATGCTGCTGACTCGCGACGTTGGGGAGTCATGATTTCTCGATTTCCTGGCACGCTCGCGGGTACAGGTACTACTGCAATTCAATTTTGCAGAAACTTGTTATTATCTGAGGAAAATAGGCACCCCAAAAACAAAACAAAAAAAGACGCAGAGAGAATGCGCACTGAGAGGTCTACACAGAGATAATGAAGAGAGAGAGACACACACACACACACACACACAATGAGAGGGAGGTGTGCACAGAGAGATGAGAGCTCGGGAAGCAGTCAAACTAAAGAACTCGTGTGCATCATTTAAGAACAAGTGTGGAGAATGAATATTTACCTCAAGTTGCAGCAGCCGGAGAGGTGGCAAGAGTTGAAGAAGTGCGAATGACGAGGAGGAGAAGAAGAAGCTCGCTCCAAACTTGAACTGCGAGGAGGAGGAGAAGAGAGCGAGCTCGCTGCAAGTGTGCGGGTGGCGGAAAGGGCGGAGACTTGGAGAACGCAACAACACCAGCGACGCAAAGCTCGCTACATAAAGCCTGCCCTGCTCAGGGAGTCGGCTCTCCCTTCTTGGCGTCCTGCCCCTGTCTGTCTCGGGCAGCTAGAATGGACCAGGACCAATCAGCGTTCTTAGTTACTAGTGGGTGCCCGTGCCCTTCGGACACTGTGAAGTCCCCCGGGAGCATTTTCTTTCCTTCTTTTTTTTATTTATTAATTTCTTTTGCCTTCACTTCACTAATCTGCTCTAGTCTGCCAGTAAAATAACAATGTCACCCTCCAAGTAAGCAACTTGCATAAATTCAAGCAATCTTCCAATGTTGGAGTTTTCTTCTTCACCCATTGGCTGGTATTATGCTAAAATCCAAAGATAATTTGAGTTAGTTTGGCTTGACCTAAGTTTCCAAGTATAGCCTGTTATTAATTAAGTTTGCCTCCATTGGTTAACCCTGAGGACCTATGAGTTATGACTGAATTAGTAATTCTGGCCATTTTGGGGGCAGGGGTTGCTGCATTTGGCTCTCAGGACCTGGGTCTCAGGACCTGAGTCTCAGGACCTGGGTCGCTGGCAGCCGGTGGTCATGGTCTCTGTGGCCGGTTCCGCCATAGAAAATCTCTGTGGCCGGTTCCACCACAGAAAACGTTCCCAGAACGCCGTCGGACGGACGCACAGACAAACACCATGTTTGTAATTATATATAAGATCACCTACTCTCAAGGATGGATAGATGGATGAATGAATGAACTATAGTTGGTGAATTAGGTCGACACTTTTTCATTGGGGCTTTTTCACTGGTCCCAAATGTTGCTATTTACCAGGATGCCAATTTTAGAGCTTGGTAATTACTTCTTTAGTTACTTTCCACCCAGGTCTTTAGCTTTAATCTAGATATATATTATATTTACTTTTCACCTTTTACTCTAAGTGTAGTAAACCAAAAGGCCTAGGTAAGGCTCTAGGTTGAGGGCCTAGATAAGGCCCAGGGTTACTGGACATGGGTCCACACTCAGTTCTGGTAATGCCCTCAACCAAGGGCCTGAACATTTTCTTTCACAAAGAATTTGGAGCATCTTCAATTTAAGACAAGGTTCGGTTTCATCTTCATTACACACAACTAAACCACCCAAAAAAAAGAGAAAAAAGGTGTAATTAATTTGTTCAATCAGTACACACACTCTAAAATAAAGAATATGTAATCTTAATTATGTACAACCAATCGAATGCAATATTAACTTGTTTAAAATATAGAGCCAAGTTTATGGTTATTTTCAAGAATATCATATTTATGTACTTAAAGAATATGAACCTTTTTGAAATGGGGCCACTTTTTATTCAATTTCAAAAATAAGTAGGTTCTTTAGTTTAAGTTCTAATGATAGTTCCAAATAACAAACCTTAGAACCTCAATGTGTCTGTCTGAATACCTTAGAACCTGACCTTATAATTTGATTTGAATCAGGACCATACTGGAAAGGATGATAATTGGATGAATGTATGGATGAATGAATGAATGAATGACGATGGGTGAACGAGAAACATTTCTTTGTTGAGCCTCTAGTCCCACAGCTAGGTAGCTACCACGGAACTAGCTTAGTTAATTCTTATTTACTTTCCCACCTATTTAATTTTTAATCTATCCTATACTAGCCTACTACTATGGCAAAAACGAAGCAAGTGAACAATTGTTCACCCTAATTACCTACCTTCTTGCCTTTATCTACCGACTATGGTGGACCCACCGCCTGGGTTCACCTGTGGAGTAACCCATCTACATGTACTTGTCTACCTACAAACCATCTACTCATCATTTATTGCCTGCTCCGACCTTTGTGCTAACCATTTATGCACGAGCCCCTACTTAAGAATAGGTTTTAGGGTTTGCTTTTTTTTTCCCCTAGCTACCTACCTAGGTTGCTAGTAGGTAGGTAGTAAAAACAGCTCTCCCATATGTATAAACCATATATTTACCTGGTAGTTACCTATTTTCCTAGGTATCTACCTATATATGAGACCTATATTCTACAGAATTAAGTATGGAGGTGAAACCAAATATTAACTCAGATGAGGTTCATCCACAACTGAGTAATTACAGGCATCCAGTGGATGACGGTGCACTGTTGGAAGTGGCCGGAAACTGGGTGGCTAAAGTAAAGTAAGTTAGTTTAAGTAAGTAAGCACTGCTGATAATAATAAGCTTACAAAGATTGATGGGACTGGCGGTCGGGCAGCCCGTGAGAAAAAAGGAGATCGAGGTGCGCTGGAGGGCTGGAGGGCCCCCCCCCACCCACGCATGGACACTATTCCGAGGCATGTGGAACAACCAGAATCGCCACGAACACGATTCCAGTATAAAACAAACACAAGAACAACTCCACAATCCCATTACCATCCAAGGAAATACTCTTGAGAGTTGTGGTGAAGAGTTTTATGCTGAGAACTTGCCTGCAGGAGCTTGAGAAGATTCAGTTCTGATCAGAATTAGTGTTGTTGTTGTTGCTGTTGTGGTTGCACCGTCGTCTAGAGTGAGTTTTGTGGATATTTCCAGAGAGCTCCCCAAGGAAGAGTCCAGCATGGGTGACCATTCTAATTCATGCGGTAAGCTAGTTTGGAGCAGCAGCAGGCTCGTCATGGTAAGAACTCTGGCAGCTTTGGTGCTCACAATTCATAGCCAGGCTCGATCAGAAGCTCCTGCATTGCTGCAAGGAGCTGGAGCTGGTGCGGAGGACCATTTTCCGCAGTTGGACACCACGCCGGCAGCAGCAGCTTCGGCTTCTTGCGTGCTAGAGAAAGCGGACTGCGAGATTTTGGAGCTTCTACGGCATAATCATGGGCTGCGTCTCTCTTTCTTGCAAGAGAATACGTCGTCGGCTCTAGCAGTTTCGCGCGATTGGGGTCTCATCAAGCACTTGCAGCCAGCTGCAGTTCTGCACCCAACTTCTGTTCACGACATTGCTGAACTCATTCGAGCAGTGGCATCTTCTTCTTCTACCAATCTCACTATCGCTGCTAAAGGCGTCGGTCATTCCATCAATGGACAATCCCAAGTACGTCCTGGTCTCTCTTTTGTTGGATGCTGCTGATCATCATGATCATCAGCTTGTCGTGCTTGAATCGATAAGTCATGAGCAGGGTGGTCGTCGAGATTGCAGCTTGACGTGACATGATGCATGCGATTGTTGCAGGCAGACAAGGGAGTGGTGATTGAGATGTCCACAATGAAGGGGATGATGAAGGTGATGCCGTCCGGGGACGAGGATTGCGCACTCCCTTTTGTGGAAGCAAGCGGCGGGGAGCTTTGGGTGGATGTGCTGCAAGCGACGCTGAAGGAAGGACTAGCACCCAATTCCTGGACCGATTATCTCTACCTCACTGTGGGTGGCACTCTCTCCAACGCAGGAGTGAGTGGCCAGACTTTCCGCCATGGTCCTCAGATCAGCAGCGTACTGCAAATGGAAGTGGTCACAGGCACGGGACAGATCGTCACTTGTTCCGCTAGCAAGCAGCCTGAGCTTTTCTTTGCAGTTCTCGGCGGCTTGGGACAATTCGGCATCATCACCAAAGCCCGCATTCTCCTTGTGCCTGCACCTCAGAAAGTACGGTACTGTACAATATCGAGCTGCTGCTTGCCGCTGTTCTTCATGATCAGAATAGTCTAAGCTCTGCTGCTCTTGTGTACGAAGAAATCTTCTCCAATGCGTTAGTAGGAGTAGCAGTTCCTTTGCATCGGTCCTGAGATCCTGGTCCATTGTGTCTGTACATGGATCTTCGCTGCTGTTGCAGGTGAGATGGATCCGAGCTATGTACTCGGACTTCGAGGTTTTCAGAAGAGACCAGGAGATGCTGATCTCCGAGATGGAGGATCAGCTTCACACCTTCGACTACGTCGAAGGCTTTGTGATGATGAACAACCAGGACCCAAGCAATGGCTGGAAATCCGTCCCTTTCTCGCCTGATGCAGATCAAGCTGTGAGCGCCATGAGCGGCAGCACGTTACCTGCAGATCCCGATGCTGCAGCAGCAGCAGCATCTTCCCGCGTGCTGTACTACTTGGAAGCTGCCGTTGGTTACCACCTCGCAGATGTTGGTCCGGCTCTAGAGAAGGTAAAACACTGCTGCAACAATCCCGTAGACCCGAGTTCATCAGCTTTTGCTCTTCATGATCTTCTTCTGTAGTTCCTAAGGAAGAAGAAGAAGAAAACTTGCAGCAGCATTATGGTCAGTGATCTGATGCGAGAAACCTGGGACTTGGTGATTCTCAGCTGCTGTGTTTGTTGTTGTTCCTATGGTGGCGCTTGCAGAGAGTGGAGAAGATGTTGGCTCCTTTGAGCTTCATCCGGTCGCTCATGTTCAGCACGGACGTCTCCTACTTCAAGTTTCTGAACCGGATCCACGATCTGGAGCTGAGCTTGCGTGCACAGCAACTGTGGGACGTGCCGCACCCTTGGCTCAACATCTTCGTCCCCGCATCTTCCATCCCTACTTTCGACTCCTTGGTGTTCCAGCAGCTTGTTCCTGTGGAGTATGGCGGACCCGTTCTCGTCTATCCACTCAACCGAAACAAGTAAGACAATGTTAACTCATTCTCGTGACAATTCTTTTTTGTTTCAGGTCGCATCAGGTATTCTGTTGTTTTTGGGCTTGGGAACTGGGGCTACCACCCTCGTTCCCATGCCCTCAAACAACAGAAAATCCTCTGGACCTGCCGTTCACCTATACTGTATTCCAGATTTGATGGTTGCAGCAAGCTTTGTAGGCATGGGATTGGATCTGAATGGGTTGTTGTTTTTTGTTGTGTTGCTCAGATGGGATAGGCGAACGGCTGCAGTGGTGCCAGATGAAGAAGATGAAAATGCTAGAATCCTGAGAGTTTGTGAAGATCTGAATGGCAAACATTAGTTGCCAAGGTACACTGAAGAGGAGCAGTGGAAGCGGCATTTTGGGTCTGAGAAGTGGACTGCATTTGTGCAACATAAGCACATGATTGATCCCCATGCCATTCTGGCTCCGGGACAGAACATCTTTCCCAGGAATCAAAACCGCCTGGACCAGCTGCTGCTTCATTCTTCTGCTTGACGATTCTTGCTTGTACATACAGCACCGAGAATGAATGATGCCTTCGAAACTTAGCACCATTCATTTATGTCAGTGAAGAAGCACATACACCACTGAGGCATATTACATGATTGGAAGACTTTGGAAACTTTTTCTTCCACAACCCATTGGACTGTGATTTGTGAAGGAGCTTGAGACTGTATGAAATTACCTGATCAATGTTGATTTCTTTCATAAAATGTGTGATTGATTTCCAAATTCCTCTAGGAGGAGGTAGGTCATTGGCAGCTAGACTTACCAATCCTGATGTACGAGCTGATATTGGATTCAAGGAATCTTGAGACACAAAAAACACTTTGTAACCTCAATTTGTATGTACTTTGCAGCTTGGGTCATTCAATTGCTTTTTCCAGAGATTCAAGGGCACAGCAGGAAGAATTCAAACTATTGTAACTTTGTTGAGCTTTAAAAGGTTCTCTTGCTTTTGAAATCTTGAACTAGTAGTGGAGCCAAGAGAAAAGTGAAGAAATGTATGTGAAGCTTTGTGTTGTTGTAATAGCCATGATGACAATTTCTCTTGAAAGTAAATTTCACGCCAGTCTGGTTCCATTTTTCTCTCCACCATGGGCTTCCCAAATGCCAAAAGAAGTTTCTCTGGGAGTTGTTCCTTCCCTCTCAAGGGCAACATTTTGGGTCTCAATTTCTTGGGCAATGCAAGCTCAGCTTCATTAATCCTTTCAAATATCTGGCCTGATATTATGTCCAACTGTTGTGTGAAGTCTTTAGCAGCTCCAGCACAAACACTCCTACACTCCTCAACAAGTGTCAGCAACTTCTTTTGTGGGATCAATATGATTCGTGAACTCTGGTGACATTTGTTTGCAAGTGAACTGTGCACTTTATGAGTAGTACGTGTGCCAGTTTCATCAAATCATGATCAAGAGCAAGATAATTAATCCATCCTTCAGCTTGCAATGGAACTGCAACACAGTGCCCACTGAGAACTCAGATTGCAGCCTGCACCGGAGGCTGCCACATAGAGCAGATTGATTCAAAGGTTTTGTGTATTCAACGAATATTATCTCTTGACTTCTTGATTGTGAAAGATGTATCCTGACACTCTGTCGATTCCTAGCTTAAGTCTGAGTCCGGATCACCATATAAGTTACAACTGTAATCTGATGTACATCATGTTAGAGATCACAATCTCCACACAGAACAAACACAACCAACTGGAAATGGGAATGTTGCCATAGTCCCTTTTCGAAAGGGTTTTTACAGGGTTTCAAACTGAGAACAATGTCCTGTTCAAAGGGGTAGTAGGTACTTTCCACAAAACACTTGAGAGGACACTCACAGATCAGATGTTCTGATTATCCCATTGTGTTTGAACCTGAGAGTACAGGATATATGTACTCGTAAAACGAAATCTGAATCTTCACTCACTGGCTATTGATGTCTTGACCTTGAGATGTGGAAAAACAAACAACTCTGTCACAAATAAAACATTGCCCAAGAATTTCCTGAAAGTCTGCTGAAAATATTTTTTGCGGTGTGTATTATTCTTATGTGGATAGTCTATTTTGCTTCTGTCTGGATGGACATACTGCTGCTTGCGGCATGTCATTTGCACTACATATAACTCCATTCTCTTAAGAACTGGCATTGTACAGTCTTCAGCACCCAGCAGTGCTGATATTCCCTCCAACATAAGCCGCCAGCAGAAATATTTTAGTGCATATGTGCATGTTATCAAGTAGAATCTGTCCTCCACAAAGGCCACGGCATCTCATGTAGGATAATGCCCTTAGAGTGGGGAGTTCCCAAAGTAAGCATCCCTTGACTCAACAGTGCATTGGGTACCGAGGAAAAAAATTGAAAAAAATTCTGTTAGTGCTTTACTCAGGGTAACATCCTCAGAGGAGGGCATTTTCGAAATAAGCGCTCCTTGGCTCCACCTCAGGTAGGCACTTATTTCAGGAACGCCCCACTTCTCCAGTGTTACCCTACAAGAAATTCATAATTCTCTGATACAATCCGGAGGAAGATGTTATACCCTTGTACCTCTAGTGGCTTCTTTCTCATATGCTTTGAGCTACTATCATACTGGGATGAGAACCGAAAAGCCCCCCATCCCCCATGTGGGTTTTCCAACTGACTCTCAGGTACTTGCAGGAAATTCTCATCCCTGCCCAACTGCTGGGGGAAGTTCAAGCAAATGAAATTGCCCTTGCTAACCTGATCTGTGATTGTCATGTTTTCAACCCCTTCCCAAGATTAAAGGAGCTTTTCTGCGAGTGCTTCATATGGACTAGTGAGCAGGCCTCTATTCCTGGCACACCTACCCAATGTGATCCCCCAAGAGGGCCCAATCCTCAACATTGAAATTGAGCTGGAAAGCCGAATGGGATGTAGAATCAGCCATTGGGGGAATGTTAGGATTTTCCCTTTAAATGACCGAAAATGCCAGCTTTGATTCTAATGTATTCTGGAATGTGTTGAGTACAGCCCATTGTGAATGTGAGGGGCATGTGAGAAATTTGGACAAGCCCGGTAGGGCAAGCCAAAATTTACGAACGGGCACAGTAAAATGTGTTGGTTACGGGCCCGTACCCAGCATGCTCCATAATATGATAGTTTTCATGATGTGCATAATTGGCATGTGGATTGGCAGAGTGTGCATGTGTATTTTGCACAACCGTGGCCAGGTACACCCCCAGAAGACTGTAAGTCAACTAAAAAGAGGCAGAGAAGGCAATATGAAACCATTATGTACATAGTGTGTGCTTTACAAAGGACAATAAAAATGAACACTTGTATGCAATCTCAACATGCATATCACCATTTGGATTTTGGGATTCAAAGTCTACATCATATTTCTGTGACCAGTCAGTTGTGTCACACCAAGTCTAACCCCCTGCAATAGTGGCCATTCCATTATCTGTCCAAACCACTATTGGCTTGAGTTCACTATTTGTCTTGCTCTACTTGGACATCTGGTCACCATCAAACACTGAGTGCCCTACACGAGGTTGTTCAGGTGTGTAGCATGGAGATCTCTTTGCTGGATCCAAGTAGATCACAAAAACATCGATCATGTTTCAAAAGATGTTATCACTTCATGAAAAGTAAGTTGAACTCCAATACTTGGAACTGTTATAAGCATTCCAACAATATCCTATTGAACTATTTTAATATTCAAAATGTTATATTCAACACCCTAGTGGTGAGTCAATGTGAACCATAAGGGATTTTTATTCTTCAACTTGTGAACTCAAAACTTGTGTGCAATAGAAAATGAAAGTGTTCCATATTTGATTTATTAAACCAACTTGCAAATGGTTTTGGTTTCAGAGCAGAAGTTTTGGTTTTGGTTTAAGTGAAGGAGTAAAGCGTTAGCTGGAGAATGAATTCCTCATATGTACAGTGCTTCTCTCTGACATTAAAAGAGACTTGATGATCAAGAACTGATCATACACTGCAAAGATCTCTACATATAGATTAACATGCAACTGGACATGGTCACACAGTTGCAGGATAATTGTTGTTGGATATTCCAACACATGCAGCCAGCTTTTGTGCAGCACAAATGTTTTGTATTCCAGTGTACAAGCTTGGATCAACATACTTGCTGCTGCTGCTGCTGCTGTGAAGCTAGCTTATAGATTTGCGGAACTACAGTACCATAATCAATCACAGATGATCAGAAGAAGAGAGCACGCTGGAACTTTAATTAAAACATCAAAGGCAGCCATGTAATCCTCACAATGATAGCACAATGTTGTGTGTGTGTGTGTGTGTTGACAAGAAAGAAAGACACCAGCTGTTCCAGTAAATTCTCTTCTTCTGCACATGTCAAGAACTGGACATTCCATCCAAAATCAAGCATTCATGAATCTTACACAAGTTCCCTCAAAGTTTTCAGACACATGCTGGCAAAACTGACTATGAACAAATTATTCATGAAGCTCTCTAATCTAACAAAGTTTGATACATTCAACATAGTTCAACATGTATTATCCTTATCTCTTGCTGACAAAGTTCAATAAAATGTGAGATCAATCCTTGAAAAGTATGAATATTATTGCACCTCACAAAGTTCGAAACAATATGCCACAACTTACAAGCAGCTGATCAAGTTTTCAAAACGATCATCTAGAGTTGCTGCAGGTACTGCTAGCTGTTGCTTCTGGTTCTTCCTGAACAAGATCACACATCAATCCCAAAATAAGTACTCCTATAGAAATATCTCTTTCAAGAACTCGATGAGGAGCAGCCAGCCAGCTCGTGTCACTAGTACACGAGCATGATGCATTGCAAAGACGAGTTCAAGCACAAGACAATATCTAAACTGAGCCCTGAACTTCAAGGAGAACACAACAAGGATGTCTTCAACTCCAACTAAACAAATGAGTCCAACTCCTAGTGTCATTATGACAAACTTGGCAGCACTCTCATTGCAAACTTATTTTAGTCCAATGTAATAGAATCAGAGTGCCCAACAACATAAACTAATGTTGCAATGAATGTAGAAGAAGAGGGGGAACAAAGACATTTGTTACAAAAAGTGTTGCCAATAATTACACAAGAAGACATGTACATGATTCAATTGCTTGGTCGACAAAAATACATTGAAATTGTTAAAACAACAGTAGCAGGATGGGTAGAAAAGGTAAGTCTTCCTTTTTTTTTGTCCATGACTATGTTGGTGACCATGGTGAGCAAAGAAACAACTATCTAAGGTTTAAAATTGCCTTAGTTGATTTTCATGCTTATTGTTATTATCTTTGTGTAATGTCAATTATTTTTTGGGTTTAAGTCAAAAAAATGTAAAGCAGAAAGAGAATAAGAAAATAAAAAACATACATAAAACAATTCATGTAATAAAAAGTTTGGAAAATGTAATGTTGTTTGGTTTTTGTGATGTTGTGATGTTATGATGCAAAGCTTTAATTTGAATAATGTGCAAAATTATTCTAGTAGTTACATCCATTTATTATTGTAGTTTCACAACATTTGCAAATATGGTTGTTTCAGTTTGAGGTTTGGGCAACAACTTATTTGTTATTTGCATATTTTTAGCAATCTGGAAAGCAAAAGTAGAATCTTCAAATCTGTAATGCAACAAAGTAGACATCGTTGTGTTGCTACCTAGAAAAGGAGTATGAAATGTTGGCATTGGAAGCACACTTTGATGTGAAGGAGTTAGACACACCAACATTTGGCAACATGCCTTCATTCCAATGCAAGTTCTGCCGGGTTGTTTAGGAAAAATTCCTATTATGGTATTTTCTTTATGATTAGTGTTCTTTTCCATTGTGCGCTTATGTCAAAAAAGTTGATGTTAGTACGAAGACACTTACGAATAAATTAAATAGCAACTAATGAAAATAATGAAATCATAGGGGGCAACAAGTTGGTCTGAAAAAGGCATCAATATGTGGTTTGGGGTATTTTGGGCCAATGGTTTGATATCTAGAAAAAACACCACCGGGAAAGAGACCTAGTTCTGTTCGAAACTTCAAGATTGTGGGATGGGCAATGTCACAAGAGTTTGAAAGAGGAGGAAATGTGTCATTGATAATTATGTCTAACATAATCCTATCAAATTCACAAGTGTGATGGTGGCAATGGGGAATGTAATGGTGGTCATATTGATGTCAAGTGAGACCACTAATAGTCTAAAGAAAAAGTTTGGAAAGATCTAATTCATAAGTCTTGCCATTTAATCATGCATTATTGATTTGTGATTCAATGTTGGTAAAGAGGAAAGTGAATGCATGTAACATGTTCTTATGTTAGATTTTGTGTGGAATGGGATGGAGAATACGGGGTTTGGTAAGAAGGCAGAAAACGCTTCATAAACATTGTTGATTTTTATACATTTTGTGTTGAAGGTTAAGACTTGAATTCAATAGAAATGAGGCTATGTATGTAATCCTCTTTTTTTGTTACAGTATGTCATTACCAAAATTAACATTCCATTGGTGAAAGGAAGATTGGAAGTGTTCATAAAGATTGACATCTTTCAACAAAGGAATCATTCATTACACAAGAAGAAATCTTAGGTTTTTCCATTATGCAATTTCACTATTTTTTTAATGAAATGGGACAAAGTCCATTAATATGTAACTTATATGGTTTTGGTAAAAAAGATTAATTGATTAGGACTTTTTAGTGAACTGTTTTTTAATTATTTTGGAAAGTGACGTGTTGCATTAGGTAATTGTAATTTAAAAAAATTGACATGGATATTATGAAATCCCAAGGTAATATGGCATGGATTAACATGCCATGTCATCATGTAACATGCTTTTAACATTTCTTTTTCTTTTTCAGTCACGAATTATAAAATTTACACATCATGATTGTAAATTATTATTATTATTTGTGTTTGGTTTGGATTTTTTAAACAAAATATTTTAAAGATATTCACCATCATCATACATGTTTCGTACACCATATTTATACATGATACTCAATGTATATGCAAATTATATACATTAATGCATGCATTCATCAAAGTTTGAACCCCAAGACTTTATATAGATACGCCAAGGTTTTCACCACCAAACCTTTTTAGGAATTTGATAAGATGAAAATAAAGTTTAATTTTATAATCTTCAACATGAAATTATTCAAGAAATTCAAATTTAACATACATTTTCTTTTTCAAAATTTATTCAAATGTTACAAATGAAATTATGATCATCAAGTTTATTCAATAATCTATTGATGAAAATAATTATACTTTATTATTATGTAATTTGAAGGGTTCAAAAAACAAATAACATGTTATGATTTTCTTTTTAAATCTACATTTTTTGTAAATAGGATTCAATTCAATGTGAATTCAAAAAGTGTTTTCACTAAATTTTTAACAACGATATTTTTCTTCTATAAAATATATGTTCAATTTTTGAAAAATTGTAATTTTTTTTTCCTCGATATGATTATGTACAATTTTTAAAAAGAAAAATTGGGATGTTATTCAAATTGTAATTACCCATAAATAGTTTTACCCACATTTGCTTATAGAAGAGTCATGGAATTGCAAAACAAATTTAATCCTTCAATATTACCTTGAAAAAATATCAATTTTAAATATGATGAAATTTGATTTGTTTTTGGAGAAAATAATTGTTGCTACCCCCCCCACTGCCCCCGCGGTTAAAATTGGAAAAAATTGGCCCTTAGAAGAAAAATTAATTAAATAATTAGTATAATATTTTTTTCCAACATCATATTTGTTTAACAAATTTAGTTATAAACTAATAAAAATGATTAATTACATAACTTTGAAAAAAATATTATAACATACTTTTTGTTTTATTTTCAACAATATATTTTACCTTTGTAGAAATAAAATAAACTTAATTTGGTGATTGTGGCACCAAATAGTTGAATTACCCCCCTTCAATCAACAATATTTTTGCTTTACCTTTAATGACAAATTTTTGCAAGATGGTGGTTCATTTTGGGGAAAAAATAAATAAATAATGAAAATTCAAGGAAAAAATTCCAAGGGGGTGTAATACATTCCAAAAAATGTTTTGTTTGATGCACATGGTTTAAAACCAACATTTAGTGATCCCCTATGAAAATACTACAAGTTCAATGAATTTTTGTTAAAACTTTGATATCACAAATTTGAAAGGAAAAAAATAAATCATAAATCATAATGATTAATAATTTCAATGTTAAAACCATAAATAGTTCCAACATCAGATTTACTTTTAACCTAAATCAACATGGAAAAACAAAAAATTTAATTCTATAATAGCTTTAGGAGATAGAAACCCCAAGTGGAAAGAAAGAAATTGGGCATAATCTTCAATACAAAGAGCTACAACACCACCAAAAAAAAAACCTTTCATTGAGCAACCACTTGTGCTAAAGGGAGTACATAACAAGGCGCAAAATAATAGGTAGGTAGATAGGAGGTATCGAAGTAGATAGGTAAAAAGGTAGGTAGATAAGTAAGTTATTAGGTACGGAGATAAGTAGGTAAGTGAGTTGGTACCTAGGTAGATAGGTAAGGAGGTAGGTAGGTAAGTAAATAAGGTAGGAAATAGGTAGGTAAGTGAGTAGGTACCTAGGTAGATAGGTAGGTAGGGGCAACAATAGAGATAATAGGTAACCTGAGTGCAACAATTCTGGCCCATCAAAAGTTAGACTACCCCAGGCCTCATTAATTTGTAGATTTCTACAAACTATACAAACTAGCTTAGTTTGTAGACGCCGCCACTATTGGTTTGTAGACGGTCAATTTTAAGTCACTCATTGACTGCAGATGAGCCTCTAGTCACTAGTGGGGGCCTGAATGGCAGTGATAAACTTCTAAGGAACATGAAGTAATTAAGTTAATAATAGAACGAGCAAGAGGGTGAAAGATACTGCTTGAAGCATCCATCATCCAGACTGAAGACAGTAGCTAATGTAAAAGGATATTTATATTCAAATGTCAAGACATTGGAATCGACTTTGTTCATGTAATGCTCAGCAAGCTCATCTGGAATCTGGCAATGATGCATATCCACAATGTAGGCTCAGAAACAACAGCCAATGGTCTGAAACCATCATCACCATGGTATCTCTCCCTCAACTCTTTCTCTCTTTGGCATCCTCAAGCTATAAGAGAATTAAGCTCCTTTTTACCTTTGCTAAAAATGTCACTGGAATTGCACTTGGAACAGATTTCACAACCAACTGCTAAAGAAAAACCCAGAAGATTTCATCCCTCACTGACAGATTTCGTTTCATACTACTGGAATCTAACAGCTTTTAAGCATGAACGTGGCGAAACGTCGTCGAGATGTTGTTGATGAGAATTCGTCTTGGGGTATGCTCCTCGAACAATGAGCGGGTGGTGAGAACTTAGATGGCGCTAACATATGAAGGCTGTTTTCATGTCGAGCAACCTCGATGATGAGTTTCTATAATTCTGAAAACCAGTACTTATTTGTTGCTGGAAACAATCATGGCACGATGCCATTTTCTAAAGTTGAAATGAAGATTTATGGCCTACAGAAGGAGCAAGTAAACTTGTAAAGTGCTTTCGCATTATTGTTGGCGACAGTGAATTACTCACTGGGGAATCCAGAGTTGAAGCTAGACTTTCATTGATGTGTGTCGTATGGCCTGTACTGGTGGGTGCATTCTCATAGCGTCTCCATGAGCGCCCACTACTTGGCCTGAAACACACCATCGAGCGACAGGTGCATCAAGTAGGTACGGTTCTCGTCCATCTCCCACTTCAAAATAGAGAAGTCGCTCTCGACCGACGTCGTGTTGGCGAACACGGTTGCCAGGCCGCCACAAAACAATCGTAAATGATCGAACCAGCCCGGGGCGCAGTCCCAGGCATCGTCAAACGACGTCTCAATGGTGTGTCGGTCGATGGTGACGCGTAGAATTTGGTCTGAGGAGTACAAATTCAAGAGATTGCGGTGGTCCGCCTCCGTCTGATCAACGTCCTCGAGAGACCAAAATGCTGAAATGTGGTCGCGATAGGGCTCCAACACCTCAGTCACGAACTTGCTGTGACGAATGGCAATCAGCTGGGCGGGTAGCACAGGCGGCGCGTCGCTCTCCAGACACATGTTGTTGCCGTCACGCTCGGCCTTGACGCCCATTAGGCCGGTGACTAGCAACATCGCATATGTTGCAACTGTGCGAATGATGTCGTTCTTGTCATCTGCATCTAGGTCGTTGTAGCAAGCAATCGTGAATGACCCCTGGTCGCGAATGTGCTCAACGATCGTGTCGACTAGGATACGCATCGATTCGACTGACACGTACTGGGCGTCGTCGTCATTTTCCTGTACGATTTCAACGCAAAACATGGCGACCAGCAAGTCGATCAGCGTGTGGATATGCTGCTCCTGCTACGCGATCAACAGTGACCGATTTTGCAAAATGACGAACGTGACATTGATGGCGTTGATGGCCGGCGACACTGCAAACGTGATAACCCACCATGCGCTTGTTGGCGTCTGCTCGGGACGGTGTGTCTCGGTGTACGCCACGATCTTGCGATGATGATCCTTTAAGAACTCTAGCAGGCGCCCCAGGTGCGTCCAACGGTTCGTCTTTTTGGGGCACTTGACGGCCATGCTAGTGATGAGGTTGGCTTGAGCACGCAAGAAGATCGAGAACGACCAGGCGAACATGATCCACTCGCCTCCAGCAAGCTCCTCAGCTGCTGACTTGACGACCAGGTCGATCTGATGCAGTGCACACCAAATGCGGAGCACTGGGTTCTCGGCGCAAGCGATCATGCGAGTGATGAGACCGGTGTGGCGACCTGTCATTGTGTTCTCGCCATCAGATGACATGCCAATCAGTTTGGCGCGCCATTTGCTGTATAACGCGTCGAAAAACTTGACCAGCATGTTAAAGATATTGCCGGCCGTGTGGCGATCGAACATGGGAATAGCGACCAGGTGCAGACTAAGAAGCCGACCACGAAAGCATATGCGAACGCACAGGTTGAAGAATGACCGGCCACGGTGCGTGCTACCGTTGCCCGCCAACGACATTGCCCATACGGATTTGTCGTCGAGACAATCAGCGATCTGCTGCAGCGTGGAGTTGACCAAGACGCGGACGTACTGGCCAACCATCAAGTCAGTGATGCCTGTCAACTTGGTCGTCTTAGTGCGTTCCTTGGCGTGCTCGATGGCACTCGCCGTCTGCCAAAATGACATGCCGCTCCCGACGTGGTCCATTGCTAAATTGAACCATATGATTTTTTTATGGTGACGGTGTACGAATGCGGATCGTCCTCACCCTCATTGACCTCATTGAGGATGAATAATTTCATGGCGTTGGTCTTCTCCTTGAGCTTCTTGGCGGCCTTCCTGGCGGCCGCGCTGACCACATCATCGTTGTCAGCATCATCGCTATCAACGATCACCTCGTCGTCTCGGAAGAACATGTTGCCAATGATCATATTCACGATGCTTGCATTGATCATGAACGTCAGTATGTCGCTGTCGAGATCCATATACTGGTGCAGTGTGTTCGCGACCTTGATCTTGTTGTCAAAGAAATGTTGCTTATCCTCCTTGGCCGCTGCCTTGTATAGCGCCCACAACTCGGCGTGTTGCCCGTCATGATGGCTTCTGTATTTGATGTCGTTGTGCGACTTGCGCTTTCGCGTCGAGCTGCCGTCGACCACAACATTGTCCCGACCTTCATAGACGCAGAACATGCATCGGACAGTGATGTTGTCGTTGCCCGCTGTGCTAACAACCTCCAACGCGTACTCGAGCCCGTGCGCGGGCTGCCATGGTGTCTTGGCCTTGGGTGGCATGGCAATCGGATCGATTCTGGGGTGCAGAGAGCAGATTGCAGCCACACCGCACTCTGCGACGCCTCATGAGCTCATCCGTGCCTGTTGGCGCACTTCGCGCGCTGTGGCGAGTGTTTATGAAATGAAAAATTAATTTGTAGATCCGTCGACAAAAAATTAATTTGTAGATCCGCCAACGGGTCATTTGTAGATATCGTCCCCTGTTTTTAACAAATCTACAAACTAATGAGGCCTGGACTACCCCCTTTTTTTCAATTAAAATTTAACTAAAGGAACTTGGTCAACAACAATTTTACTAACTAGTTACTTTGTACCATAGTTAATTTGGCTACCACAATTTGACCTGTGCTGATTTTCATAGTGTGGTTGGTGGACACGTTGTAAGTAGACCCATAATTTTCCTCCCCTATGGTGATGGGCGGGGATGATTTTGAAAACAAATTATGTCATGTGGGTGTGGTGTTTTTTACTTTTTATTCTTTCCAATTTTGAGATGTTGTTACATGGGTGATCATCCACAAGGAGATTTTAGCCATGTTTGGCTATAGGCTAACTTTTAAAGTAAAATTTGATTAAAATCATTTTATGTCCTAGCTACTTGCTTGAACAATGTGTAGAAATATGGCAATTTGAAAGAACATTTTAATCAATTTTTGGGGATTAGAAACGGAATATTTGACAGAATGTTATTTTTTTTGAAAAAAAACACCAAATGGAAAACAATTGCTTACAAAAAAGTTATTTGTGTGTTTTTTCTTTAAAAGTGTCCATTTTTGTTTTATTTTGCTTTATAATATCTGGTGGGTATCTACCAGTGTTGTGAAAGTATGTGGTTTTCAATGTTAAAATAAAGGGTTCAGTGTGGGGATTTTTGTGACTTAAACTTGAGTTCACATCTTTTTGTTGGAACCAGTGTATGAACTAAACGTTTGGAACTAGTCTTCTGGTAATGTGGACCCAAAATTGGAATCATGGAAATACACTATACTTGAAAAGAGAGATAGGTTTTTTAAATACACAAGTTGATTTTGTTTTTGAAAAGTTGACAAGCAGGCTCGATTTTGTTGGCCTTGCCTACCAAGATAGGTAAGGATATCGTGTTTAAATTCATTATAGAGTATAATAGCTTAAGGGATTTTGGCCCCTCGGTAATAAATAATAGGTTTGTTTTCATATGAGGCTTTTTGAAAGATGATTTTTTGGCTTGTGTTGAAACTTGAGATTACTTGTAGAGTTAAAATATCTTGAAGGATTTTGGTTCTTTTTCAAGGATTTTTGGAAGATTATATGGTGAAATATTTGAATTTCCATAATTCTTCTTTTGCCTTAAGATACTTTTTAATGTAAATGACAAGGCCATAGTGTGACAACCCCCCTTGTTTTATTTAGCACCTGAACTTCATATCGATGTTGGGCGAGTATCATAATTTTATGATACCCATCGCATTCGATTTTCACAAAATATAGTACTTATCGAATATGGTTCTCCCCAAAAAAATTTAATTTTTACACCATGTAAGGGTATCAACATTTTTTTTTTTAAAATTGAAACCGGCTTTTGTAATGTGAGTTGTCAGAAATCTGATAACAACCAAATTCTCTTTTGTTGGTTCTCACAAACTGGGTATTTACTTTTTTTTTAATTAGAAATAATTTTTAAAAATTAAAATTAAATAATTATTGGTTTGATTTCTTTTTCAACAATGAAGACATCGTAAACAATGCTAGGAAAAAAAAATTAAAATAATCATCAATTTATTTATTGAACTTTTACACTTCAACAACTTCATCCTTTTCAAATTTCCCTTCAAACTTTTTAAACTCCTCTTCTAAGTCCATATCCCGTTCAAGGAATTCTAATAAATTAAATGGAGGCATCCCATTCTAGGATCATTAGGCCAATTTTTGTTGACAAAAATCAACTTTTAAAAAGTTTTTGTTTGCAAACAACATCTTCTAATATTAGTAAGAATTCCAACTAAAAAAAATCCTTTTTGTTTCTATTTGTGATCCAACAATCCCCAAAATCTGTCTAGCTAAACATCCAACTATGGGAAACATTGCTCCATATTTTTGCCTTCAATGAAAAGGACATTTGATGTCCTTAACATCCAATCGATACCTCCTGAAAATCAAAAGCTCCCTCTTGACAAGTTCTTCTATTGGTTCACTTGTGATTGCAAACTGCTCAAATATATATCCAAATTGCAATCTTGAACAAAAAGATTTTGGTTAGCAAAATTCGTCTTTGATCTCACTAAAGGATGCAAAAGTTCATGACATTTGACCAACATAAGATATAAGGATTCTATTGTATTCTTCAATAAGAGCAACACCTTGCTCCCTTCCAACAAATGAACATATTATATGAAGGCTCTTATACCTAGGGTCTAGCATCAAAGAAATCATATTATGGGCTTTCCTCTTATCATAAACTTTTAAGAATGAGAGGAAAAAATCCAGCACATTGATAACCTCCCTTTTAATGTTAGAAGCCAACAAAGATAAGTCATCATTAACAATTGAATTCACTAAAAAGCCAATGTCCATGTGATTAATTAAGAACACATGTAAAAACAATTGGGGAAAGATAATCAACAATAGTTTGAGAAATTTGCCATGTTAGAGGTGGAGGCATTTGACCAATGACTATCACAGTACTATGTTTGCTATAACAAAGCACAATGGCAAATTGAAATTATAAAGCTTCTTGCAACATAATGACTTTATTAGCAAACGTGTAAAGAAGCAATAACAACTTGATTAGTTATCCTATTAAATTTTAAACCACAAAAACTCTAAAGAGTTGAAATAATGAACTTGAAAAAACTACCTTGTTTTGACTGGAATGTTTAATATTTTTGGTCACATTCCAATTTCAAGATAAGCTTTATTCCATTCCTGTCTGCCCTTTCCCAAACTTCTTAGGCCAAGTGATGCATTTCTGTAAATCTATTTGGGCAGACTTGATAAAAACATATTTCAAAAGAATTCATATTTTTTCCTCTTTAGTGCCATATTGACATGCTTTTGAAAACGCATGTCTAAAACAAGTACCCTGGAAGCTCTTTTCTATCTCAAAAAATTCTCAATTTACAATAGATTTCAACACACTAATCATTGCATTGAAATTAAATCCTTCATCTTTGACATAAGCAATAATCTTTTTCCTTAAACCATACTTGTCCAACAATTATATCAAACTTTTAGCTAAGGTTTGCCCTATTATTTTTGTTGCTTTAAATAAACCAATAATCACATGTTTGGGCTGCTAATCACTACTTAAAAAAATTATCACCAATGTGAACACATCATTAGCTCCTTTACACATGCAGAGGTCGAAGCTCGTTGTTGTAGATTAACATTTGCCAATGCAGGAAGAACATATAATTCATTTGTCTTCTCCATTAATCCTAGGGATATGTCTTGTGAAAACTTCCTTCTGGAAGGGAAGTTTAATTTTGGACAAAGACGAATAATTAAATGTTTGAACCACATATTCTCCACAAATTGGATAGGTAAATTGTTCTTGATAATTAACAAATTACGATCTTCCAAAAATTCTTTCTGTGAAACATCCTCTTTTTTGAAGGTATCTTTGATAACAAAAAATTTAAAGATTAACCCTCTAGATGATTAGTTCTTCTTTGATGGTTGTCTTTCTTTAGTCCTTTTCAAAAGACTATTCACTTTTTTTTCAAACATTTGTGCAATAAAAGAATGATCTACATCCACATTTTTTTAAAAGAAATTATTCCATTGGTTTTGTAATTAAAAATCAATCCTTTCCTCTCTTGAGTTCTTGGATTTATTCCAATTACTATTTTTTTATAACAGAGTATTCAACGCATAATTTGTGTGTTAATCAAATCAAATTCTCCATTGTCATTTCCACAATAAAAAATCCAACATGAAGAAGTTCTACCATGTGGTTTCTAGATTTTTTTGTGAGCATGCAATTTTTTAAAGTTTTCCTTCATTATTTTTTCATTACCATTTTTTGGATTCGTACTTGTTTCTATTTGGACATTTGGATTTTCCTTAGCTTCCAAAACTACATCATTCATACATGTCTCAATTGTTTCATTATTTCCACTTATCACATTCTCATTTGGAGAAGATAATTCCATTGGCAATTTTCACAAGACTATGTCCAAAGATAATACAAAAAAACAACTATTCTTCAACAAACTATGCAAACAATTTAATAAAATTTTTAGTCAAAAGAAAGGGAAAAAAAAAAAAAAAAATGGGTTTAAAGGTTTAAAATAAACCTTTACAAACAATGGAGTTTAAGATTTAGAAAAATTGACGCGCTCCTAAGTCCCTTGTTAGACCCTCTTGAGGGTCTAAGTATGTTGAATTGCGGAAAGTTGGGACTTGAAGGCCGCTCCCGACTTCCAGCACTAAAAGGGGGTAAAAGGGCATGGTAGAAGTTCCGGGAGTAGACTAGGAAGAGAAACAAGTATTATCTCACTCGAATCTGCATCCAAAACCAACCACAAGAGGGTTAGTTCACATTCGAGAACACCCTTTGGTGTTGGGACAAGCCACGGGCACTTAGACTCACTTGACTCACCACGGCCCAGACTCAGGGGAAGCCACCACCTTCCCCCATGTAGTATTTTCTGCAGCTCTCTGCCGAGGCTACATCCAAATGGCACTTTTTTTCCCGGGATTCCCAAGGAGGAGTCCCGAAACTGTCTCGAGTTAGTGTCCCGGGACTTTGGGAGCTCATATCTCCCGGCTCCGACCTCCGATTGGAGTGAGGTCTCAACCAAAGTTGTAGCTCTTTTTGAGAGTTTTCCAACGCCATGTTGCACTAGTCTTGCAGACGTTGGAAAGAGGTCGATTCCTGACTTTTAGTGGTCGGGAGTCAAATTGCCAGTTTGACTCCCGGCCTTTCTTTTGCCCATAACTTGGGCTGTAGATGTCCAAATGGATCATGCGAGGCCATTTTGGACATCTACATTTCAAGACCTTTTCAATGACACCAAGAACACTTGAATGCCAGGAGATTTGACCCCTGCAATCGAGCTCTCAATTTTCGAGAGTCCCGGAAGACTCCAACTTCCCACTTTTGGGAGTGTGAATTTCATCCTCACACTTATCCCAAAGTGAGGTTGCGACAAAAAACTATCAACAAATCACTCACTTTTCTCTCTCATCTCATCATGAAAAAATTCATGATGGAAAAATAAGTTTAGGTTTAAGGGTTTTATATTTAAATTCAAAGGTTCGAGTTTTAATCTTGCACACAAACAAACAAAACAACAACATATTAAAACTCACAAACTACATTACAATAAAATTATTCAACTCAAAACAAAAATGACAAACAAAAAAACACTTGAGAAATCGGGGAAAGAAAAAAAACCTATTGTTGGACAAAGCTTGTTGGTGTTGTTCCAAGCTCCTCCACATGCACAAGAAAGTGAGGAGGGAGTACCAATTGACAAGGTAAAACAACAGGGCATGAGAGCGAACAACAAAGCAACGAAACAACAATTAGGGGGGGGGGGGGGCTAGGAGGTACCTGAAAATGGCGGGCATCAAGGTGTGACAATAAGGTAATGATGTGCAATGGTAGGGCATCAATAATAGGGCAAAAAGACATGAAAGCAAAATTAGCATGCAACAAGGCACAACAACAACAAGGTGCGATAACAAAAAGCAACAAGGAATGAAAGCAGCACAACAAGGCGTGAAGTAGCAAGGTGTGAGCAAACAAGGCGTGAACAACCAAAACGTGAGAGCATCAAAGTGCAAAAATAGGCAAGGCGCGATAGCAGCAAGGCGTGAGAGTAAGCAAGGTGAGGTGCGAGAGCAATAAGGCACAAGAGTAAACAAGGCCTGATAACAACGAAGGCGCAAAAGCAAGCAAGGCACCAAACATGTGTGAGAATAAGCAAGATGCGAGAGTAAGTAAGGTATGATAGTAGCAAGGTGTGAAACCAAGCAACATATGAGAGTAAGCAAGGCGCAAGAGCAGCAAGGCAACAAAACCAACAATAAAAACATTAACAAAACAACAATGCTACAAGAAAAAAGAAAAAACCACAATAAGGGGAATTAAAAGACAACACATTTTTATGCATATTTTTAAGGATTGCATGAAAGAACTATTGCAATGCAATGGCTCCAACCTAACCCTAAGTTTTCAAGCAGCTAAAACCTAAGACCCAGACCCAAGTAAAGGGTTAGACCTTACCCAGTTTTCAACTTTTATTTTTTATTTTTAAAATTTGATTCTCACATCCGGTATCTTGGTTTTATGTTAGGGCATCACTCAAGGTGATACCTTGAAGGGATTAGACTGGGATGTTCGCAGATGTTTGTGATACCCACCCAACATTACTTCATACCTATGTAAACTTTGATTTTAATTTCTATATATTGGCTAACATAAAGAAATGTGTAATGTGTACATGGCAGAAGACTTGGAAATTCCTGAAATTTGAAAAAATGTGTCAAAATTAGAATTGTGTAGGTTTTGAAATGAGAAGAACTAGGTTCAAACCCCACTCCAAGAATTGTAGCTTAGGAGGGGGTTCAGAACTATGAAGATTAATTTTTGATTAATCCTTTTTAGCACATAGGTAGACTATCAAACATACTTCAAAACAACACTTATAACATTCATCATTCGCATGATTTCCAACATGAAACTTTACACTCTTTTGGGATAGGATCACCCACACACATAAAGTCGAATCTTTATGTGAAAACTACACCCCAAGAGAGTTTATCACATGCGTTTAAAGATTCTCTTTTATGGGGATCACTCACCAAAAGACTCTAAAGTTTGCACAATGGTATTCATAATCATTTCCACATTTTATTTCTTCAAGGCTTCCTATTCACATATGATGCTTCTACAAATGTTGATCCAACTGACAACATGAAATTATTGAATGCAAATTATGAGGCCGAAACTCTAATTTCTACCCCTTATACATTTGAAAGAAAGAAGTCGATGAATGCTTAACCACATTCATCTACATCTATTCCCCATGTATTAAACCAATCATCAAATGCCACCTATAACTTTCCATCCTTCTATGGATAGGTTTTACACTATTGAAAATTTAGGATTTGGTCAAATCTACATACTTGACCTCCCATTATTATTAACCCAAAATAGTTATCTAAATTATTCATAATCAACCTTTATGCCCTTAATCAAAAGATTTTCCTTCTAGGGCCTATGAGGTTCGTTATTTTATTCCTTATTTTTATCCATATTATTACCCCAACATTAATATTATCATTTGTAATTACTAGTAATTATTTTGTTGTACATCAATTCCCACATTTATTTTATTGTTATTTACTCATAACAATGGTTTAAACACTATGGAAATGACTAAGTTTATCATGGTTGATCCTACCATACTCCTCTCCATCAGGATGAGCCAATTCATGTGTTGTCAAAAAAGATCTTCATGACCATGTATCGACCAAACCATTTTGGACAAAACTTTTTTAAGGTCCTCCTATCATGGCGGTTGTTATACACCATGACCAAATCGCCCCCTTGGAACTTTTGTGGCCTCACCTTTTTGTCGAAAGAAATTTTTTTACGAGCTCGGGTTAGTTTGATAACTTGTTGTGCTTACAATTGGTTTTCTTCCAACTCCACCAATTCCAAAAGTCTTTTGTTTTGTGATTCTTCTAGTCCCAATCAATGTCATTATGTTGTGTGAAGTGTCACTACCTCATACTCAATGGGCGATGCCGATTCCACCCCATATGCAAGACAGAAAGGGGTGAAGCTAGTGGATGACTTGAATGTGGAATTATACACCCACATTGCATGGTGTACTTGCTTATCCCAGTTATGTGAGTTTTTGCATACCTTGACTCCCTTGCTCAAAATATTGCACAATACTTTGTTTGTGCGTTCCACCAACCCATTGATGCTATATGCTTATAAGTGGTGGTTACTCTATGTTTGATGGCCAACTTTTTCATCAATTCCTCAATGACCTCACTAGTGAATTACGGTCCATTGTTTGAAATCATCTAGAGAGGTATCCCAAAACATGTCACAATCATCTCGTAAACAAACCTTGCCACTTCCTATTTCTTGGATGTTTTTAAGGGTCTTATTTTAGCCCATTTTGTGAGGTAGTCTATTGCCACCATCAAGAATCTATTAGCCCGTGGGGTGACAAGAAGAGGCCCCATTAAGTCAATACCCCACTTTTCAAATGCTCCCAAGGGTGGAAATTGGGTGTAAAGGAACGTGAACCACAAACTTGTTTGCAAATGCCTGGCACACATCACGTCTCACAATATTCCATCACATCCTTAAAAAATGTCAACCAATGATACCCTCCTCATAAGATCTTTTTTGAGGTAGTCCTTTTAGCAAAATGACCTCCACAAATGTTTTCATGGAATTCAGAAAAAAATGTTGAAACATCCTTCTTTTCAATAGCCCACCACAAAACCTCATCTTTTCCTTAATGGTAAAGGTAATCCCCAAAAATGGCATAAGGGCGTGCCTTAAGGGCAATCCTTCCTTTGAGTTGTTTGTTGGCCTTGTCTAAAAATTTGTGATGTAAAAGATAATCCACCATGTCTTTGTATTCTCTTGACGCCTTTACATTTAATGCAAACAATTTTGCATCCAAAAAATCATCATCCTTTGAATGATCTCCCACCTCCTCATAAGCTCATGATAATGCGTAAGCATTTTGGTCATTCTTTTCTAGTTGATCCTTGATTGTGAACTCATATTCCTAAAGTAACAAAATCCATTGTGCAATCCTCCTAGTTGGATTGAGCTTTGAAAGTAAATACTTGAGAGCTTGGTGGTAACAATGGTGAATTTGTTACCTAAATGGCGAAATGTTTTTACTACAAAGATGATTGCTTAGGTTTCCTCTTTTATAACAACATAATTTCGTTTTGCTGAAATCAATTGTTGACTCGCATAGCACATGGGGTGGTTATGCCCTTTTTCATCCAATTGTGAAAGCATTGCTCCCACTACTATGTTGGAAGCATCCACATGCAACCAAATTGGTGTCGTCAAAATCAGAGCATCTGAAAGCATTTCCTTGAGCTTTTCAAAATCGTCAATCGCCTTTTTTTCCTCCACAATCTCTTACCCATGTTTGAGAAATTTGGTGAGGTAGTATGCTTGGGTTATATTACCCTTGATGAACCTATGATAATAGCTCGCTTGCCCCAAAAATGTTCATAATTGTCTTTTTGTCTTGGGAAAAGGAAGATTTTTCACTTTTTCAATCTTGGTACTATTTTTGCGAATCCCATCTTGTGAAAAAATGTGGCCAAGTAGGATTCTTTCTATGCATCTGAAACAACATTTTTTCGAGACTCAAAGAAGCGTTTGCCATTACCAAACAATCGAACACTTGCTTCAAATTTCGTAGATGTGTCACTTGATTCCCATACACACAAAAATCATCCAAAAACACCCGAACAAAAAGTCCAATATATGGTTCCAACACCTTGTTCATGAACCTTTGAAAAGTTCCAAGGGCATTACACAACCCAAAAGCATCATCGTATAGGCAAATGTACCCCATGGAGTGGTGAATGTTGTTTTGAAAATGTATTCCTTCGCGATCTTGATTTGGTTATAACCACTATAGCCATCCTTAAAGCTATATAATTCATGGCCAACAACCTCATCCAAAATGTCATCGATGAAAGGAAATGGGTAGTAATCTTTTTTTGGTGCAATCATTAAGTTTTTGGTAGTCGACACATATTCGTAGCTTCCCATCCTTTTTATGGTGACAGTGATGGGCGACACCCATTCTAAATTCTCCACCAGAATGATGAATCCAATGTCTAAAAGCTTGTTCAACTCCTCTTTTATTGTTTGGGCGTAATTGGGATTCATTCTTTGAGGCTTTTGCTATAGGGGTTTCGCATTCGAGAGTAATTCAATTTTGTGCTCTTTCAAAGTCATTTTCTTCAAATCCTTGTAACATGTGGCAAGAAGATGATGGTACTTACAAAGTAAAAGTTGAAATTCATTTCTTTCTTTGCTCGTCAAGCCATTCCCTAATGAAATGGGAAACATCACCTTCTTAATCTCCCCTTTGTCCTTCACGATTGCATCGAGAGTTGAAACTTCTTCTTGTGATTTTGGAACCACCTCAAATGCATATAGGTCTACTTCATCTTTGTTAAAAAGTCCTTGCTGTCAACTTCAGTTTCTGTGGTTGACTCCTCTGCACTTGAAATGACATACTTCCAAAAAGATTCTTCAAATTTTAGATTTTTATTTTCGTCCACAAAGACTCATTACCTATTTGGTGAAACACCAATGGTCATGAATCCTTCCTTCTAATAGTTCCAAACATGTGCCCTTTTCAACCAGGGTTGACCCAAAATCATTGGGTATGCCTCGATCTCGCTTTGAATTATTTGGAAATCCAAAGTGGTTGTGACTCCAAGAATCAAAATATTGACTATAGTGATAACCCCTTTTGGTTTCACCTTTTTTTTATTAGCCATTCATAGGTTATATTTGGATTGGTGGTTGCATCGCAACCCCAAAGTTTCTATTCTGGAAATTGTCATAACATTCACTCCAACTCTTCCATCCACTAAAATGCACTTCAAAGGTATTCCATGATAAACCACTTCCATTAGTGGTGCACATGAGTCAAATTCGGCCTCCATTGAATGGACCTCCTTTTCATGCAATGCTTTAATGCGATGTGCATTAAGCCGTCATCGCAAGTTTCGCCTTACTGTAGGAAGCATGGTTACTAATTATCCCACAGTAATGTTTGCCTTCTTGGATTCTTCAATCATAGAGTATGGCATTTGTTAAGTAAAAATGGAAAAGACTTGCGTACCCAACCGCTTTTGACTCTTTCGATTCCCCTTTTCACGAGCCAACTTCTTCATCTTTTTACATTGAGAATTCTCCTCTATGGTTTCTTCAGTCCTTCCCCTCTTTACTACCATGAAATTGCCATCAATAAGAAATACATTTTCATTCCGTGCTCCTTTGGTTTTTTGAAACTCTAGTTCAATTAAGTTCACCATCTTCATTTTTTCATGTTCAAATGACACCTTTCGTTTTGAGGAAGGTTGTTCGAAAAAATTGAACCTCTCTCCAAATAATCTCTTGTGTAATTCCCTTGTTTGTTACAAATGTAACAAGTGATAGAGGATGAATCTCGAAGTTTGAAAGGACGAAGCTCCCTTTCTTAGACCAAATTGACGCTCAATTGATTCATCTCCTTTATGAATTGCCCCATCATCATCTTTAAATTTGTGGGCGATTTCTACACCCTTGGCATCAGCATCAATGTTGGTATTAGCATTGAAATCGATGCAAATGTCGAAATGGATGTAGGTGTGTTGTTTTGTAGATTGCCAATATTGTGACCTTCCAAACTTTCTTCCTTTCGCTTTGCAATTGTTTGGAGTGTGTCTGCTCCCTCATATCTAACTTGTTGTTGAATTTCATCTCGAAAACCCATCACATAATGTTTCATGATCAAAACGTTCATCCCATCCAAGATCAGTGCATTGGGAACTACACCTTCAACCCTTCAAGTTTTTTGCATACCATCATTGAGTTTTACCACTTTAGCGATGTATTCGTCCACATTCTCGGTGGGTTTTTGTCGAAGTTGTGTCATCTCCATTGTAAGGGCATCAAAACTTTCATGCAGTCAAAATTCTCGTACAAACGGTTCAGACAAGGCCTCTCGTGTCCCTTTTTGTTCTAAAGTCAATTTTTCAAACCATGTCAAACAATCTCCCTTCTAATAATTATAAAAAACGTTTCAGCCATCGCTCTTGTGTGTGGACGCCAATGATTCCAAAAATGCATGCTCCTTTAAGATCTCTCAAAAAAGTTTCAAGATGTCATAGACACCACCATCACCCATCACTTGAATCATCGCTTGCACTAGTATAACCGCTTTTATCATCATTTGCATCATCGTTTGTACTAACATAATCATTTACATCATCGCTTGCATCAACATAGTCGTTTGCATCATCGCTTGCACCAACATAATCACTTGCATCATCATTTGCACCAACAACATTGCCTACATCATTACTTGCATCATTGTTAACTCCTAGTACACTATTAATTAGAAAGCTTCCTTGATCGGTGCACACATGGAAGTTTTTATGGAAGCCTCTATGGAAGTTTCCTTTAGGTACTTGGTTAGTGCACACATGAAAGCCTCTATGGAAGCCTTTATGGAAGCTTCCTTGAGCTACTTGGTCAGTGCACACATGGAAACCTCTATGGAAGCTTCCTTGAACTAGGTCCCCAAATGGGGTATAAATAGGGGTAGGGCTTCCCATTACTTTTAATCCGTTCAACATTAGTTTTAGTACACTTACTTGTTTTAACTTTTGTTTTCATATGTTATTAAAATAAAGTTTCGTTTGAATCATCTTCTAACTTATACTGTAATTTTGCTTGTTATTTTTGTGTTTATAATCTCAGATTAGACTTTGTGTCGCAACCCTAGCTTTGGGCTCGTGACCAAGGCAAGGGGTTGCAAGGTTGCGGGAGTCAAGAGGAAAGAAGACCGAGAGTCAAAAGGAAGGAAGCCCGGGAGCAAAGGCAAAGGCATTGGAAGGGTGCGGGCCAAGAGGAAGCCCGGGAGTCATCACATACTCCCGGGAGTCTAAGGAAGTGCGAGGGAATGTGAGGGAGTGAGCACTCACACTCCCAAGGCAACTCCCATTTTGGGAAGAGGGAGTCCCGGTGGACTCCCAAAACTTCAGAGTGCGAGTTGAAGAGTCAAATCTCAATGTATTGTTGCGATCTTGGTACCGTTGGAAATCTCTTGAAGCGTAGATGTCTAAAATGGGCTCGCATTGCTCATTTGGACATCTCAAAGGCAAGTTATGGGCAAAAGAAGGGCCGGGAGTCAAACTGGCAGTTTGACTCCCGACCACTAAAAGTCGGGAATCGACCTCTTCCCGACATCTGATTTGAGAGTGCGACACAGCGTTGGAAAGCTCTAGACGAGGGCTACAACTTTGCTTAAGACCGCGTTGCGATCGGACTCTTGAGTCGGGAGATATCGGCGTTCAAAGTCCCGGGGCTCGAACTCGGGACAATTTTGGGACTCCCACGCGGGAGTCCCGGGAAAAATAGCCATTTGGATGCCACCTCCGTGGAGAGCTGCAGAGTATACTATAAGGGGGAAGGTGGTGGCTTCCCCCAAGTTCGGGCCGTGGTGAGTCTTGTGTGTTCGTGTTGCCCATGGCTCTAACTATGCACTAACCACTTTGTGTGGGTTGTGTGCAGGCCCGTGTGAGTGAATAAGCTTGTCAATTCTTCCTAGTCCCATCCCGGAGCTCCAACACGCCCCTCTACCCCTCCAAGTGTTGTGAGCTAGGGAGCGGCTCCAAGTTCCAACTCCTTCCGCATTGCCGCATACTTGGACCCTCAAGTGGGTCTACAAGGAACTTGGGAGCGCGTCACTTTGGCCTACATTTATTAGGATTTATTTTCCTTGCTATGTCCTTGGCTTAGTTTTTATTCTTATAGTTTTTCGTGCTCATGACAATTTGAACAAATTCCCATCAGGCTTATGTCTATTCTTGTTGTCATTATAGTTATTTTGTTTATTTTTATTTTTATTTATTTTTGTGGAAGTCGAGTGTCGATTACACCCTTTACTTCAAACATAAAAGTTTTCAAGAGGTTGTGGATTACCCACCTTTTCAACATGTTAAGGGGATAAGTTGAGTATGTGATTTGAGATGAACAAAACAGTTAGGATACGGACTAATCAAAGAACTTTGTTAGTTTGAATTTTGAATTCTTGTTATTTTGGATCATAATAATGTGACTTGGGATCGTTCAAAAGGGGGAGAGTTTTGGAGAAGTCAAGGAAGAGAAGAAGATGAGACATGGAATTTTTTAGAAAAAAATAGGAAGAGTTGGAGGTACTTGCAATAGAAAACCATAGACTCTACTTTGATATAACACAAATTTTAAGTGATGTTTTGGGATTTTTTTCAACAAAACTTAGGATTTTGTTGTAATTAGGATTGATGTTCTCAATGATACAGAGAAGCATTGACTTCTAAAGTGAATTCTATGTTTAGCTTTTATGTGAATTTTTTGTAATACTAAATTATGATGAAATGAATTGTACTTTTGTTTCTAGAGTTTTTTACAATGTATTGTAAAGTGTAGATTCTAGCTATATGTAATAATTATGAATCTAATGTGGGAATGAATTGTAGTGTTAAGTTTGTTAAAACTAAGACAAAAATAGTGAACATTTTGGGGCTTGGTTGGGTGTGCATCAAATTTTTGGAAACTACGGTTGAGTCCCCTTGGTCAGCTAAGCTTTGCATTTGATGAAAAGAACTAAAGAGGATTTTGGAGTTTTGATGGAGGGTGCTTTTCAAATGTAAGATCATCTCCAAAACCTTGGTGGATAGCTTACATTTTGAGGTGGGACCTTACCCTTTGTAAAGTTCCTCCTTTACTTTCTTTCACGTATCTATCCTTTGTTTACATTTTCTTTGTTGTATCGATGTAAAAAAACTTTTTCCTAATTCTTCACATGCGGTAAATGGAACTCAGAGTCTGCCCTCAAACGAGCAAACTCTTCATTTTGGTAACACCCCCTCCTCAGGCCTTACGCATAGCATTTCCAACATTGTTTTGTATGTGACCTTGGACAGTAAAATTTTGTGCAATAAATCCAAGGTATGCCGGTGTAGTTTAGGAAAATGGTTTTGGCTTCGCGTAATTGCGCACATTGCCATGGCTAGTGAAAGGGACAGCAGCTCAGTGCACCTATAGAAAAGAGTGTACTAAATATGATCTAACTGCTATTCAGTGTTTCAGATTGGCCCATTGTAATGATTGGTCTACATGGTTTGCTACTAGTAGCCCCCACCGATTTGTTGTCCCAATTTCAGTTTTATGGGTGGGGTTGCAAAAGAGTACATAACTAAACTTGGATGTGAAATTTTTTGTTGTCAACTCTCCAAGAATGATTTCACAACAATAATTCATTCCTTGCCTCAATCAAGTTATCAAGACCTCAAAAGCAAAGGTACCACATAACATATTTCCATAGTGTAACATGATATTACACATTTCAGGCAACATTTTTTGTGTGTGCGAATTCCAGTGAGTGTAAGTGGTAAGAGCATCTCCAAGGGGGCCAAAGTGACCCAGCCCCCATGACTGCACCAGTTCCGTTTGGGATGAGTTCAAATTCATCCCAATTATTAGATCTACTACAGGCATTGAGGTTGGGTTAATTCTTTTTTTTTCCCTTACTTTGAGGTTACCCATTAAAAAATATATTCTACTGCCCAAGCATTTCAAACCCCAACTACCTACCTCCGCCCCATCAAAAACCCTAAACCTCGCCGTCACTCAAGAACAAAAGCAATGTTGTAGAAGATGGTGCTACAAAAGCAATGTTGAAGTGTTGTTGTAGAAGACAATGTTGCACATGCATGTTGAAGCAATGCTGCAAAAGTGGTGTTGAAGTGGTGTTGCAGAAAACACTACTCCAAAAAATAACTAGTGCACTTGTGGCAAGTAAATGTACATCAACCTTTTTTCTTATTTGCTTCTTCTTCACTTTTTTTTTTGTTCAGATGTAGTAGATGATAGTGAGCTTGCCTGGCTCATTGTCATCTTTTGCACCTGAGAAAAAAACTAAGAAATGACGACGAGCCTCCAGGCTCGTCGTCATCTGCTACACCTAAGAAAAAAAACAAAGAGATGATGACGAGCCGCCATCATTTACTACACCTAAGAAAAAAAAACAAAGAAATGACGACGAGCCAGAGAGGCTCGTCGTCATTTGCTACACTTGAGAAAAAATGCAAAAGATGACGACAAGCTGGGAAGCTCCCAACTCGTTGCCATCTCCTGGGTCTATGAGCTCATTGATTGTATCGCCACCTGATGCATTTCCTTGGGTTTTGTGATTTCACTAACTACATCACCACCTAATGCATCTCTTGGGTTTTTATGATCTCACTAACTGCATCACCACCTGATGCATCTCCTAGGTTTTTATGATCTTGTTGATATGTCACTACCTGCATCACCACCTGATGCATCTCTTGGGTTTTTACGATCTTGCTGATATTTCACTATTTGCATCACCACCTAATGCATCTCTTGGGTTTTTGTGATCTCACTAATTGCATCACCACCTGATGCATCTCCTAGGTTCTTATGATCTCGCTAAGATTTTATTGACTACATCACCACCTGATGCATTTCTTAGGTTTTTATGATATCGCGAAGATTTTATTGACTTCATCACCACCTGATGCATCTCCTAGGTTTTTATGATCTTATTGAAATGTCACTGACTGCATCACCACCTAATGCATCTCCTAGGATTTTGTGATCTCATTAACTACATCACCACCTAATGCATCTCCACTTGATGCATCTCCTGGGTTTTTGTGATCTCGCTAACTGCATCACCACCTAATGCATCTCCTGGGTTTTTGCGATCTCGCTGATTGCATCACCACCTAATGCATCTCCTAAGTGTGATCTCACTGGCTGCATCGTCACTTGATGTACCTTCCTATATGTGGGGATGTCAACACTCCTTAACAAATACAAAGGTAAGGAGAAAAAGGGCAATGAGGTATATAACATTTGGATAGGCTCCTGGCCAAAAGGAACCACACCAGTGATGTTGGTTGGATTTTTTTGTGTGTGTTTATATAATTTGTAAATGGGCATAATATAGATGACAGTGAGCCTCCATGGCTCGTCATCATTTCTTTGTTTTTTTTCCTCAGGTGTAGCAGATGATGATGAGCTTCCCTAGCTTGTCATCATCTATTTGTTTTGTTATCAAGTATAGCAAATGACGACGGGCAGGGAGGCTTGTCGTCATTTCTTAGTTAGTTTCTCAGGTGTAGAAGATGACTTCATTGTCTCTTGGTTTTTTTCCTCAAATGGAAAATATGACGACCAGTTGGGAGGTCCCGATTCGTTGTCATCTCCTAGGTTTTTTTTCAAGTGTGAGCTCATTGGTTGCATCACCACCTGATGCATTTTCAAAGATGTATACTTGAACTAGTGATTTTGTAAATGGGTGCATGCAATACACTAAACAATTCACTTTTGTCTTTGTTTTTGGGGAGGCTTTGAATTTTATTCAAAAATATTGACATGTGGTGAGGCCATGTTGCCTCATGTGTTCTCATTGTAATTATTATTTTGTGGTGAGGCCACATTGCCTTGAGTTCTTGCATTGCTTGCACAAGCTCACAATGTTTTGCTTGGACTACTCCTATCTTGTTTTTTGGATTGATTGTTGTTTAAGGATTTTGAATGTTTTTGTTGTAGGATGGCATGTCCTCGGAAAAAACTTAAACAACCAAGGAAAGGTGACTCTAATAATCAACAAGTGAATGTTGTAGGAAATGAAGAGGAAATTGAAGTGGAACAAATAATTATCATCTATATTCCTACTTTTGAAGGTAAACCTTAATCCCACTCCTATTCTTGAAAGTAAATTTGTTGTGATGGATGATACATTTCACATGATAGGGTTTCAAAAAGTTCAATGCAACACATTACAAATGAAAAATTCCAATCCAAACCCTAAACCCCATCTGCATTCTCTATTTGAGAATGGGGATGGGGTGTTTTTTTGCCCAATTTTTGCCAAGCAATATCTTCATTGTTTGAAGGTTTGAATTACTAGCCTATTTGCAATGCCTTCCTTGTATATAATGTTTATTTGCTAGTTTGTAATACCTTCATTTTTAAAAGTTCTCTTACTAGTTTATTTGCAATACCTTCATATTGTTTAGGGTTTTTTGCTGGTCTATTTGCAATACCTTCATGTTTTGTAAGTTTTTATTATTTTTTTATTTGCAATATTTTCATCATTTTTAAGGATTGTTTTTTGGTTTGATTTTGAATGTTATTCTTGTAGGGGCTTTGGTGGCTTCACATGAAAGTGATCAAGAATAGAGTGAAAATGAAAGCAGAGTTAGAATGGGATGAATTCCAAGCCCAAGCACAACAAATGGAACAAGTTAAACAACCTTTGTTTGTACATTTAACCTCCAAAATCTTGTTGGGCATCATTGGGATTCTAGCATGGGGAGTGGGGTTCATCCCACAAAATGCATGGGCACGCCTTGAAAAGGACAAGAACCTTGTTGAGACAATTCAAGCAAGTAGAATTGCTTATGCAAAGCTTTTGAAACTTGCATGGGGTGCTCAGAATTGGACATTGGAGTCCAATAAACACAACCGAGTCAAAGAAATGGATGTAATATCCAAATATCACGATTATGAAATCATTCATGGGCTGTATATTTCCATATTTTTTCTTTTTAAAAAAAACATTGTTTGCATTTTAACATTGGAATGTAATTTGTTTTTTTGTTTTCTTGTGTTAGGCTTCGAGGCACAACAAAGGAGGCTTTTGTTGCAAATTCAATTTGACTTGCGCTTGAGCATTGTTAACTATTTACTCCTCACCATATAGCCAAAGCTGTAGAAGCTATAGCAAAGTATCACACCAATATGGGCATTCCTTCTAGTTCATCCTATTTAGAGGAATAATTATGGATATAGCTTTAGTGCATGTATGCACCATTTAGTATTGAACCATTATAGATTAACTTAACATGATATATTTTTGTCACCATCCTTTTTATAATGTGGTTACTCGAACATTTTTGTATCAATCCACTTGTTTTAATTTTGACCTCTAATTTTGGGATTTGTAGATTTTGGGTTAGTCTTATGCCATGTTACACACAACACCCCCATCCATTACAAATGGATTACATTTACTATAAGTCAAATGAGCAATACCTTTATTATCCTTATCATGAAATACTCACACAATAACTTTAACAAAAAATGTAATATAATATTTTTATATAATTACATTGCCCATTTTCATGAAAGGACCACTTGGTGCATAATCGGTCTGTCTATGTAGATATTGTAAACTTTTGATCTTCTCTTGTTTATGGTTGGGTTTTCCATAAATCGTTTCAAATTTCAATACCCACATATCAACCAACTCATGTTCATGTTCCATTACCCTAATCTAAACTTTTGCCTAATATATGCTTCAAATAAATAAGGGGGACATTAGGTTTAGCGAAATTAAGCCCAACTCTTTGTCATTAATTGTTTTAAAGTAACTTTTTTCCTAACATTTATATTATTTTCATGGAATATTTTTAAAGTGAATTTATGTATTCACATACACACATATATCTAATGAAGTTCCTATTTTTCTTTTCTTTTTCATTAAAGGAGAGGAGAATGAAGGTGACTCCATGACAAAGGTATGAATGATAAAAAAAACCTTCCCACTTGTTGCTCCCCCCCCTCGAAAAAAAAAAAAGAGATCTAAAACATAAGTTGATAGTCTATACACAATTTAGGGTTATGCAAAAATAATTCCAAACTTAGGTTTAACACTTAGTTCTAAAAAAATGTTAAATTCCACCATTAAAGTTTTGCACCAATTTGTTTTGTGTTTATTTAATTTAAGGTCAATGTAAGGATTTTTTGGTAGATACAAAGGTTTTAATTCAACATTTTGAGGTTCATTATATAGGTTTGCTTAATTTTTCAAATTCAAACCTATGCATGCATTAGGTTGTAATGTCTACATGATGAGGGTTAAAATTTTCAATTTGTAATATCATACCCTATCACCTTATGTTAAATCCCAAATTGCAATACCTAGGTAAATCTATGTTACATAAACCCCCTTGATTTTCACAATGCAAAACCTATCCCCATTATAATATCCCCATTATAAAGAGGGGGTGGGGGGGGGGGGTATACATATTTATAGATGAAGGATAACCACTTAGTGGAGAGGACCAATATCGTCCTAAAGTGCATAGGACCCTTGTAAAAGACAATTAGTTATGCTGAAATGACTGCTTTCCAAGGGGTCTTGGGTTTAAATAATCTTTCATCCTATTCTCCATTTTTTTATGTTTGTGGGTGGGGATTGAGAAATAATTAATACACCATTTGAGATGTGATAAATATTGATAGAGGCCCAAATAGAGGGGTATGGGTGGAGATGGTAGTGCATTAGGTTTCCAATTGTATGAAACTCAAAGTTGGCCTCGGGTACAATTTGTTTTCCTCCTCAAGAATTAGGAGTTATGGTGATCATAATTTGTCACATTGTACCATTGCTTGACACTTTTTTTTTTGCACTTAGTGTTCCATTTTTGGGGGTGAACTATGTCCAAGGATGTTCCACAAATTTATCACACACACACACATCTCTGAAAGACACAAAAAAGAGTCCAAACCCACAACACATTTGCTTTGAACCATATGTAACTCTAACTTATCTATGATGGTCCATAAATCAAAGACAGGAGACTCGTATCAAATCCTATTGGAAAAGAGTGGCCATAAAAACCAATTGTCCTTCATTGAGTACTCAAAAACAAAATAGTGAATATTTATTTCACTTCACGTGTATGCTCATGCCCATTCCCCCCTCCCTCCTCAATGCCCTAGATATATCAAACAAAGATTTCATTTATCTTCCACTTGGTTTTGAATGGTCAAATTCATATAAGCTCATGGTGTTTCATGGTAGCATATAATCTTCAAACTATTTGCTCATCCCAAGTCTTCAAACTTCTTGGATTTGTTGGTCATTAATTAACACATAACCAGTTCTGACAGGTTAATGCAGCATTTTTTTCTTTGGTGAAAATTTGTTATTTAACGATTGTTTTTTGGAAAGAACAATATTTTGTTGAATATTCATTTTTTTTCAAAATTTGAAAAATTTGTCATGTTTTTCACATTGTTGAAGCAAATAATCAAAACATAAACATATTTAAAAAAATTAGATTTCTACTTTCATAGTTGGTCTACAGCCAAATGGCTAAACCTTCCTGTGGATGATTGCCAATGTGGCAACATCACAAAATTGAAAAAAAAAAAAAGAAAAAACACTAGGTTAAGGGTTAGTGATCTAGTTTTGGGCTTGGTGAGCACCGAGGCTAGGTTTGGGTGGATAGGATAAAATAAGTAAGATGGAGGGGAAAAGGGTATTTTGGGTAAGACACATCCTAATTCTTTTGGCGTACAAAGTTCCTTGCATAAGCCTTTAATTAGCCTACATGTGATAGGATAACGACCTAGTCTTGAAACGCGGTTGTGTAAGAGATAAGGATTATGAGGTTTGAAAGGAACAACTAAGAGATACATGTAGAGTTGTGTATGCAATAGGAAGTCCATAGTCCATGTCTTTTGAAAAGACAAAATTGATTACAACATCAATCTCATCCCACCATTCTTTGCACTTATCCAAAAGAAAAGGGATTGGGGGGAGAAAGTAGAGAAAACAATAGCTGTGGTGTGAACGAATGGCCATTTTTATTAAAGAATCAAAAGATTGTGACATGTAGCATTGGCCTCATGTATGAACTTGCAAAACTTTCTTATGTGCTTAACTTTCACCATTACTATAACCAATGTCTTTTTTCAAAAGATCCTAACGATTATATATTGATGATAACCTTTATCATCAATGACAGTTTAACACTATGTGTGAATCATGCTAAACTAGGAGAGCAAACTGGAGAATGTTAACAAATTCCAACATGACCTAGTCTCAAGTGGGGCGAGAGCAAATTTTTTTAAGTGTTCCTTACCATTTTCAACTCTTTGCAACATCCAAGCTGAACCCAAGTAAACAACCACCCACCAAACTGAGTGCATGGAAACTTGTTATGGAGACAGCTGAATTGATAGTAGGTTTCACTGGTAAGGGTCCTTCTCATGTAAAAGAAACTAACCCCACCCGACCGATCTTCAACCTGTGTTGTGCAAGCAACATTATATCTTCTTTTTCTATGGGACAAATGCAAAAATTGTCATAGTCTCAAGTTTCAACCATTTTTAATGACCATGATTAACTAGTCACCTAAGTGATTAGAAGGTTGAAGGGAGAACACATGGTGAGTAATATAGATAATTGGGAAGCTCAAAACCCTAAAACCTATTCTTAGGTAGGGGTTCCTTCATAAGTGGGTAGCACAAAGGTAGGCGCCGGCAATAAATGATGAGTAGATGGTTTGAAGGTAGACAAGTACATGTAGATGGGTTACTCCACAGGTGAACCCAGGCGTTAGGTCCACCATAGTCGGTAGATAAAGGCAAGAAGGTAGGTAATTAGGGTGCACAATTGTTCACTTACTTCGTTTTCACCACAGTAGTAGGCTAGTATAGGATGGATTAAAAAGTAAATAGATGGGAAAGTGAAAAAAGAATTAACTAAGCTAGTTCCATTGCAACTAGAGCTTCAACAAAGAACTGTTTCTCGTTCACCGATCATAATTCATTCATCCATACATTCATCCATTCATCATCCTTTCCAGTATGCTCCTGATTCAAATCAAATTATAAGGTCAGGTTCTAAGGTATTCAGACACATTGAGGTTCTAAGTTTTTTTTGGGGAACTATCATTAGAACTTAACTAAAGAACCAACTTATTTTTGAAATTGAATTAGACTCTGAATTAAAAGTGTTGTTGCTCCATTTTAAAAAAAGGTTCATATTTCTTTAAGTACATAAATATTATTTTTTTGAAAATAACTATAAACTTGGCTCTATATTTTAAACAAGTTAATATTGCATTCGATTGGTTGTACATAATTAATATTACATAATCTTTATTTTAGAGTGTGTGTACTAGTTGAACAAATTAATTATAATTTTTTTTTTGGTTTGGGGGGTGGTTTAGTTGTGTGTAATGAAGATAAAAACCGAACCTTGTCTTAAATTGAAGAGGCTCCAAATTCTTTGTGAAAATGTTCAGGCCCTTGGTTGAGGGCGTTACCAGAAGTGAGTGTGGGCCACGTCTAGTAACCTAGGGCCTTACCTAGTTCCTTACCTAGGCCTTACCTAGGCCTTTTGGTTTACTACATGTAGAGTAAAAGGTGAAAAGTGTATATATATGTAGATTAAAGCTGAATACCTGGGTGGAAAGTAACTAAAGAAGTAATTTCCAAGCTCTAAAATTGGCATTCTTGGTTAATAGCAAAGCTTTGGGACCAGATGAAAAAGCCCCAATGAAAAAGTGTCGACCTAGTTCGCCAACTATAATTCATTCATCCATCTATCCATCTTTGAGAGTGGGTAATAACTAAGAACGCTGATTGGTCCTGGTCCATTCTAGCTGCCCGAGACAGACAGGGGCAGGACGGCAAGGAGGGAGAGCCGACGCCTGAGCAGGGCAGGCTTTATATAGACCGAGCAACGCCCGAGCTTTACATTGCTGCTGCTTTTGCGTTCTCCACGTCTCCGCCCTTTCCGCCATCCGCACACTTGCAGCGAGCGAGCTCTCTTCTCCTCCTCCTCGCAGTTCAAGTTTGGAGCGAGCTTCTTCTTCTCCTCCTCGTCATTCGCACGTCTTCAACTCTTGCCACCTCTCCGGCTGCTGCAACTTCAGGTAAATATTCATTCTCCATACTTGTTCTTTAATGATGCACACGAGTTCTTTAGTTCGACTGCTTCCCGAGCTCTCATCTCTCTGCGCACACCTCTCTCTCATTCTCTCTGTGTCTCTTTCTCTCTTCATTCTCTCTGTGTAGACCTCTCAGTGTGCATTCTCTCTTTGTTTTTCTCTTTTTTTTCTGGGCCTGTTTTGCTCAGATAATAACAAGTTTCTGCAAAATTGAATTGCAGTAGTACTTGTACCCGCGAGCGTGCAGGGAAATCGAGAAATCATGACTCCCCAACGTCGCGCGATCGTCGAAAATATTCCTGCAGCAGCACCAGCAGCGCCACCACCCAGAAGATCAACCCACAAGTTCATACACTTTTATCTAAACACCAGCTTGTATGGTGCCTGGCAAAAGTAAGTAAGAAACTACCCAACAGCAAATGATCGATCTGATCTGCTGCTGCTGCATTGTAGTAGCAAAAATACTGATGATGTTGCAGTGTACGTGGTTTGATCTTGTGGGTTTCTTTTGCCTTGTACAGAGCTTATGAAGGAACCGACAAACTGCGAATCTTCATTGGTAAGAAGCAAACGAACTTCACTGATCCTGCAGTACACTCCATGCACGTCCACGAGGTTTGAAAGCATCACATGCTGCACATCAGATAGGACTCACAGAATCCGCTGAAGAAATTCTTCAAGAATTAGCTCCTGTCCTTCAGCTCATGTGTCCTTATGTGTAATTCTGTCTGATCAGCAGCCGATCATCATGTGCCAGTGTCATGAGACCTTGTTTGTCATGTGGTGCTGCAGGTTGTTACCGTGAAGAAGAGGAAGCTCTAAGGTACGTGTGTTTATACGTTGTCTATCATCATGAGACTTACAGGAACGATTTTTGCCTTTCTTCAGTGTTTGAAGCTTGTTTGTTTCATGTTCCATCAAGCTGTCGTTGCTGCTGCTTTGATCACGTTAATATTCTGATCAAGCTCTTCTGCTGCTGGTGCTGGTGCTCCTGCAGGGCCCAAGACAGGGCATGCTTGGAATTCAAACTGCCAACCGATATGCTGCATTACCCCGAAGAAGATTATGCGGACGATGAAGAGCTGGTGAGTTCATCGTCTCCAGCTGCTACCATGATCAGATCTGCATCTGCCCTGGGGCTGGCCACCCAAGTGATCAATCCAGGATCCATTTTCTCTCAGGATCTATGAATGCAGAGAATTTGTACTTCTTATTTCAAAGATCATGCATGTCAGTATGATGATTCCTCCTCCTGCTGCTGATGCTGCTGCAGAGGCAAAGATTGAGCCACGAGGAATTTGCACAACTCCTTCGAGCTGAGAGCCGGAATTCCTACAAAACAGTGGCGCCATCAAAATGTAAGACTTTTGTATTTCAGGCCTAGCTTCTACAGGCTGGAGCCGATCTGGTTTGCTAGTGGGTCTGATGATCTTGTGTAGGATCTGATGATGCATTGCCTGGTGTGTAATATTACTGTGTGCAGGTCTAAAGAAACTGCAAGAGAAGATGATGCAGAGTAGACCTTCAGCAGCTGGCCAGCTACATTCAACTGATGATCACGAACCTGCTCCTCCTGCAAGGAAGTCTGGTACAGCTCCTCGTGACATGAGGAGCTGCACCCCAGCTGCTGGCATGCCCATGGCTGCCGCAGGTGGGTTCAGGCTAGCAGCAGCAGCTGATCAGGAGGATCAACAGCACTTCCAATTGCAAGTTGTAGATCATTTTCTGGACAAGCTGCTTAAATGCATTCCCAGAAGAAAACGTTCTTGCAAGACCAAATTGCAGAAAGTGCGTGAGATCAGGACACTAGGGATGACGACGACTCTTCCTAAAGCAGCTGCTACTGTGGCAATCACTTTGAGTACTACTGTCACCAAACCTCAGGACAGTACTAAGAGCTGCAGCAGGTAAGTAGGCTTCTTCTTCACTTGGTTACATCAACAACATGCACTATTGCCAAAGATCAGCCAACTGCTGCTGCCTGCTTATTTATTGTTCAAGTTTCATTCAAGCTCAGGAAAAATCATGTCTACTGACAGTCAAATCTTCTATTGCATGATCATTGACATCTTTTGATCTGCTTACCCAAGCTGCAGATCCAACATCATGGAGCTCAGCAGAGCTTCAAATCCAGCACAAGTCTGGATTTGGCAAACAAGATGAATTCTTTGTGCATACCAACCAGGTACAAAATCTTCCCACCATCACGCAAGCTTGTTTATGGTTTAGGATTCAGGGCTTGGGGAACCTTTATGATTCAGGGTTTAAGGTTCAGGAGTTTAGGGTTCAGGGTTAAAGGGTTTGAGGTTTAGGGTGCAAAATAGGGAACTTGTATTGTACACAAATCAGTTCAGGTAAAATCTGGGCTGCAATGATAAGCTCTGCACCAGCTATAATCAGGTAACTTGCATGTTTAAGGTTCAGGATTATGGTTTTGGAGTTTAGGATGCAAAATAGGAGAACATTTTTCTTTTGGTCAAACTTCCAACCCTGAACCCTAAACCCTAAAGACTTCTTCAGAGATTTGTTCAAATGATATATATCTAGACATTCGTTTTCTGAAGTTACAATGGCTGTTTACTAATCTCTCAAACTAACTACCTGGATATTTGTGCAGGTCGAAATCCATCCGTAAAGTGGTAAGTTCACTTCTTTATCTGCTTTTCCATGTACAGTAGAATTGTATCCTTGTTCTAACAGCTTGCATATACGGAGTGTAAAGTTTGAACTCTGCATGAGTAATTTCCCATTGATAAATTATTTCTCATTTTGAGCAAATTCAAGGAACTTTGACAAAACTTTTTGTGATGTAATTACCTTTTCTTTGTTTTTGGTGCAATTTTTTGCAGAGATCATGTCCAGGTCTGAAGTTGGACATCATTCAACTGACCCAAGTTCCAGACATATGTGTAACTGGACTATGGATCTTCTTGTCCTTCAGTATATGTCCATTAGTTGGATGTTTCTGGTACATGGCCGCAATTTTGGGTATGTTGGTTGGTCATCATCTTGGTCATATCCATGAGTTGGATGCTTGTAGTATACGGTTTTCATTTTTGGTACGTTTTGGGGTCATCCGTTCATTGGATGTTTTGTGAAGGTTGTTAAATTGGTATATTTTGATTCTGCAAATTCAGAAGCTATTTCATTTGCTGGATTTTTGTTCATGAATGTAACTCTCTTGGATGTCTGGTCATATACTGTGTTAAGAGGTTTGGGTTTTTTCACACTTGAGTTATTAGAGTCACACTGTTGTTGCAGAGGGCTTTGCCATTTAAGTTTGGTTAGTCTCTAATGATGTAATTGGTCACCCAGTACTTTTACCTCTTGTGCTACTAACTGATTCCTTATCTTTGGCTCTCAAGCTATGAATGACGGTACATTGAGCTCTGAAAGGAAGAGAAGGTAAACCAATATTTTCACCCATCAGACCCTAATTTGACATGTCCACCAAATTTTCTTCCTGCATGTTTTAGCAAAAGAGTTATCTCTGTACTTCCCTTTTGGCCCCTTTGCAAGCGCTTTTGGCTTCTGCCTGACTTGTAGAGTCCAGACACACTGATGATACTCCCAAGATCAAGAATTCATCGGAAATTCTTTTCTGTTTAAGGCTGGAATTAATTTTTTTACTTGTAACCCTAAAACTCAATAGTGAAGGTTGGTACCAGTGTTGGGTGGTTCTTCCATATTTTAAAGAACTGGCAGTTCTGGGTACTTCAAACCCCTCAAAGGACTGCTGGGTTTCATGAAAGAACTGCCAGTTCTTTGCCAGTTCTTTGACTTTTTGAAAATGTTGTTTGGTTCAGAGCTGTCGGCGGGTCTTCCAAATTTTGGCCTCCACCAGATATATACCTGGTCTGACCTCCAGTGGGATTTTGATGAAGTTCAATTTCTTGATTTAGGTCCAATGTCGTTCGGTTCATGATTTTGAAAGAAACATCTGTTTGGATGGTTTTTCTCGGGTTTGAGAATCTCCAGTGTAGTTCTATTAACAGTTTTTGGGATTTATAAAACTTTCAATTTCAAAGGGTCCCCAAAAAAATTGGAACCTGATACAATTTGTTGCATTTATCAATATGTTGAAGGGCCTGGATCAACATCAATATTGACTTAACATGTCATAACAACCTGAAATGTCATGTATAACCAAGTGTTGTAAATATATTTCTAACACTTGAATGTGATATATAATAAGTATTTTAGCTATTTGATTGCACCTTGATGTTTTCTTGGAAGCATTGCTCATGATTGATTTTCCTTCTTTTCCACTTCACTACTTTATTTGCTGAGGAAAGTTCATGCATTACATCAATTACTATCCACTGTTTCTTGCATTGTCAAAATAATGATTATCATTGAAGAAACCTTAATTCCTTTACATCATTTATCAACTTGGTCACCTTTTCAAGCATTATACATCTTAATGTGACTTCTAAGGCTGATCAAGGCATGCAACTACTTGTTATGCAGAAGTGTTTGGACAATTGAGTGGTTGAAATAAATTTCGTGAATAAAAAATATAAGATCTCATATTATGGTTTGAGTAAAAATTATAATTTGATTAGTTCTAGAATTCCAATTGGATCATTGTGTTTATTCCAGAAACCAAAATATAATTCTGATATGGGGTATGATGCATTAATCCATCATAGTTTTTAAAAGTAGAAACAATTCAACATAATATGGCATTATTTTAGAAATTAGGTATTAATTGTTAACTTAAGTTCAATTAATAAGTTAGTAAGTCAACTAAAACTAGTAAGTTTGATTAATTAGAAAATAGGTCAATATGCTCAATTAATAAATTAATAACTGAACTAATAAATGGACATGAAGAAATATTTGTGAAATGAATGTGAAGGTACATGAAGTGAAGCATGATCTCAATGTTTGTTAGCTGAATCATTTAGAAAAACAATTACAGTTTAAAATTTAGATTGATATTTTGTTTACAATTACTCAATTGAAAAAAATTGAGCTGCCCAGGCTTCGAGCCATAAACACCAGCTTCGACACCCTGCAACTCAGAAACTGCAGACCTTTGCTGCTGCAATTCGGGGGAAGATGTGGACGCTTGGAGCATGTTCCACAAATCCTCTTGGTCTTTGATGGCCCTGCTCAACATCTCTTGGATCTTCTCCAAGCAATGAGCTGATGCCCAATCCCACCGCCCATCCTCTTCATCCCCTGGCTCAAGTACCCACCAATATCCATCAAAACTTCTTGCTTGCTTGGACCGGCTCCAGCTGCAGCTTCCTTGTGTCTTCCAGGGCCTGCAACAGCAGATCAGCTGGCCCAGGATCCGCTCGACTCCAAGGACCAACCGGTAACAAAAGGAGCTGCAAAACCCCGCCTTTTGTTGGCAATTACAAAAGAAAGAATCCTGATCATCAATCAATTGCCAGTATGATTTCTTATTCTTTTTGGGCGGCAGATCGGAGCAGCTGCTGATCATGTGTATAGTATCAAACTCTAGATCAAGATCTAGTTCAGCTAGCATGTTCAAATTTTACAGAATCTGATCACAAACCTTGAACCCACCAAAGCCATAGGGAGGCAATTACCGTAAGAACGTGTTAGAAAAAAAATTTCGACTTAGGGGGTATGCACACAAACAACAGAAAAACCAAGGACACAAGATTTTACGTGGTTCAGCAAAAGCTTACATCCACGGAGCGCACCCGCACTCAACTCTCACTATGAAATCAATGAATACAACAGTGAAGAACTATCACACAACTCTCACAATTTCTCACTTCTCTACTTGGCACTCCACACCACACATAGATACTTACAATGAAAAAACTATATAGTTTCAAGTTCACCAACTCCCACTAAACTTAGACAACGGTGCAACTAATAGATCAGCTTGACGGTGCAACTAATTGATCAGGCTTCACGGTGCAACCAATTGATCAGCTTGACGGTGCAACTAATTGATCAGGCTTCACGGTGTCACTAATTGATCTTGACGGTGCAACTAATTGATCAGGCTTCACGGTGTAACTAATTGATCAGCTTGACGGTGCAACTAATTGATCAGGCTTCAAGGTGTAACTAATTGATCAGCTTGACGGTGCAACTAATTGATCAGGCTTCACGGTGTAACTAATTGATCAGCTTGACGGTGCAACTAATTGATCAGGCTTCACGCACAACAGAACGTACTGTAGGTGATCTGAATATCGTAAACCCAAGCTACTAACCTGCCACAGTATTTCTTCTTGAAACCACGCATTTGTTGACGAACAGAAAGTATCATGTCAAGAGAGAAAACATTAAGCACGGGAGGTTGTTTTCTGTGATCATCTAGATCTCTGTCTCTGTCTCTCTCTCTCTCATGATCATCTCTGTTTACACAATCAAGCAACCATGCATGCTGCGAAGAACTGATCAGCAGATCAGACTGTGCAGCTCCAGGTAGTATTAGTACTATATTGTCATTGGTAAACTATACTCTGCAGACTTTTATATAATTGAAAAGGAAGAAGAGAGCCCATGTTTTGCAGCAGATTACTACAAAAGTCGTCATCTGTAAGATTCTTCGCAATGAAAGGCGCGAGCAAGCTGCTGCTGGAGTTATGCTTTTGACATTGGCCCAGCTTCAACCCACCCACCAGCTACGTACTAGACTATGTTGTAGACTAGCACATTCAGCCTTTTTTTCTCTTTTTCTTTCTTTTCTTGATGCTAAACCTATTGGACACAACACAGATTTCGCCATATTTAGAGTTTTTTTTTCTGAATTTGATTTATTTTGGCGAGTTTTTTTTCAATTTTCTTAAGGCTTCGGGTGTGAAATTTCGCTTAAATGTGGAAAGTTAAAATAAAAAGAAGGATTCTATCAGAATATATTATTTACCTTTCTTTTTCTGGAAAGAGTCGGCAATTTTCAGGAAAAACAATATTTTGAATTGTTTTGGTCACATTTTAAACTCTGATTTTAGTTTGGCAGCATGTTTTGTAAACTGGTTTCTTTTTGCCATTTTAGACAAATTATGTTCTGAAAACCTGTTGTCATTTAGTGCTAAATCCCTCTTTGCAATGCTAGCCAATGAAACAACCAGTGTTTTTTCCTTTGGCAAAATCTTACCAAATTTCAACCTGAAAAATATGATTTCAAGAAAAAATTGCCCAAGTTTACCAGATAACGAAGAATTCTTTTTCCAAATTGCCAGATTTTTGTGATAAGTTCCAATATGTAGCCAAGAATATAAAAGTATTCTAGTTTTTTTCTAGCTTCATATCTAGTCTGTAACCAAATCTGACTAAATCATCTTATGGAAGATATTGGCTATTCATCTACATCACAACAAAATTAAAAAATAAATAAATAAAAATCCCTGATTTAGACTAAAGATTCCAAGAGGTGACCAAATTAAGAAGGCAAGAATCGGGAAATTTCTCATTCACTAGCTCTTTCTCTAAAGGGCAGAATTGCGGCGCTCTCTCTCTGCTCTCTACACTCTTCTCTCTAGCAGGCGGTGTGAGACGCAAAAGACGTGGTGTGTAACCTCCTCCTCGTCTCTTCAGCAGCTGCTGTAGCAGCAGTAGTTGCAGGAGTGTTGCTTGCTACCACGACTCTGCTTCGCCACAACAAGGTACGTGCAAGTCCTGCTCTCTCCGACCTCGCGGGTTGCTACAGAGGCGAATGCGGTGGCGGCAACGATGGCTACAAAGATCGACCACCAGATCTTTCAGCTATAAGCATTGGATCAGGATTTGGTCTTTGAGACTTGGACGCGATTGCAACAGGGCAAGTGGCCCAAAAAGACCACTCAGCCATCAAAGCTAAAACGTCAAGCTCGAAGCTCATGCAAAAAAGAAAACTAAGAACTCCTGCATTAGCTCGAAGCTCATGCAAAGAAGGAATCTAAAAACTCCAGCATTAGCTCGAAGCTCATGCAAAGAAGGAATCTAAGAACTCCAGCATTAGCTCGATCCACCCCCTTCTGATCGTGCCTCCAGGCAACGGGACATGATCCACTCCGCTATCAAGTGAAGAGCCCCAAAAATTATCGCCAATAAACTATGAATTAGAGCTAGAGACAGATTTTCCACTAGAAATGGTGCTAGAAACGCAGGAAGGTACACATTAATATTACATAATCTTTATTTTAGAGTGTGTGTACTAGTTGAACAAATTAATTATACTTTTTTTTTTGGTTTTGGGTGGTGGTTTAGTTGTGTGTAATGAAGATGAACACCAAACCTTGTTTTAAATTGAAGAGGCCCCAAATTCTTTGTGAAAATGTTCAGGCCCTCGGTTGAGGGCATTACCAGAAGTGAGTGTGGGCCAACGTCTACTAACCTAGGGCCTTACCTAGGCCTTTTGGTTTACTACACGTAGAGTAAAAGGTGAAAAGTATATATATATGTAGATTAAAGCTAAAGAAGTAATTTCTAAGCTCTAAAATTGGCATTCCTGGTTAATAGCAAAGCTTTGGGACCAGATGAAAAAGCCCCAATGAAAAAGTGTCGACCTAGTTGACCAACTATAATTCATCCATCCATCTATCCATCCTTGAGAGCGGGTAATAACTAAGAACGCTGATTGGTCCTGGTCCATTCTAGCTGCCCGAGACAGACAGGGGCAGGACGCCAAGAAGGGAGAGCCGACGCCTGAGCAGGGCAGGCTTTATATAGACCGAGCAACGCCCGAGCTTTGCATTCTAGCTGCCCGAGACAGACAGGGGCATGACGGCAAGAAGGTGAGCCGACACCTGAGCAGGCCAGGCTTTATATAGACCGAGCAACGCCCGAGCTTTGCATTGTTGCTGCTTTTGCGTTCTCCAAGTCTCCGCCCCTTCCGCCATCCGCACACTTGCAGCGAGCTCGCTCTCTTCTCCTCCTCCTCGCAGTTCAAGTTTGGAGCGAGCTTCTTCTTCTCCTCCTCGTCATTCGCACGTCTTCAACTCTTGCCACCTCTCCGGCTGCTGCAACTTCAGGTAAATATTCATTCTCCATACTTGTTCTTTAATGATGCACACGAGTTCTTTAGTTCGACTGCTTCCCGAGCTCTCATCTCTCTGTGCACACCTCCCTCTCATTCTCTCTGTGTCTCTTTCTCTCTTCATTCTCTCTGTGTAGACCTCTCAGTGTGCATTCTCTCTGTGTTTTTCAGTTTTTTTTCTGGGCCTGTTTTGCTCAGATAATAACAAGTTTCTGCAAAATTGAATTGCAGTAGTACTTGTACCCGCGAGCGTGCAGGGAAATCGAGAAATCATAACTCCCCAACGTCGCGCGTCAGGAGTAAACATTATCATCGGGACGGAAGGAAACAGCAGCTATGGGGGGCCGTGATCTGCATGCTGCAGCAGCAGCACAACCACCGCGCGGATCAATCCACAACACGACGCCGCACAGCAGCAGCAACAGCAGCAGCCGGCGTAGTATTCAAGCAGAACTCGGTCCGCGTCGATGCGGCGGGATCGTCGAAAATATTCCTGCAGCAGCACCGGCAGCGCCACCACCCAGAAGATCAACCCACAAGTTTATACACTTCTATCTAGACACCAGCTTGTATGGTGCCTGGCAAAAGTAAGTAAGAAACTACCCGACGGCAAACGATCGATCTGATCTGCTGCTGCTGCATTGTAGTAGCAAAAATACTGATGATGTTGCAGTGTACGTGGTTTGATCTTGTGGGTTTCTTTTGCCTTGTACAGAGCTTATGAAGGAACCGACAAGATGCGAATCTTCATTGGTAAGAAGCAAACGAACTTCACTGATCCTGCAGTACACTCCATGCACGTCCACGAGGTTTGAAAGCATCACATGCTGCACATCAGATAGGACTCACAGAATCCGCTGAAAATTTTCTTCAAGAATTAGCTCCTGTCCTTCAGCTCATGTGTCCTTATTGTGTAATTGCATGTCTGATCAGCAGCCGATCATCATGTGCCAGTGACACGAGACCTTGTTTGTCATGTGGTGCTGCAGGTTGTTACCGTGAAGAAGAGGAAGCTCTAAGGTACGTGTTTAAACGTTGTCTATCATCATGAGACTTACAGGAACGATTTTTGCCTTTCTTCAGCGTTTGAAGCTTCTTTGTTTGATGTTCTAGCAAGCTGTTGCTGCTGCTGCTTTGATCACGTTAATACTCTGAACTGCAGAGGCAAACATTGGACCACGAGGAATTCGCACAACTCCTTCGAGCTGAGAGCCGGAATTGCTACAAAACCGTGGCGCCACCAAAATGTAAGACTTCCGTATTTCAGGCCTAGCTTCTACAGGCCGGAGCTGATCTGGTTTGCTAGTTTGGTCTGATGATCTTGTGTAAAATCTGATGATGCATTGCCTAGTGTGCAATATTATTGTGTGCAGGTCGAAAGAAACTGCAAGAGAAGATGATGCAGAGTAGATCTTCAGCAGCTGGCCAGCTACATTCGACTGATGATCACCAACCTGCTCCTCCTGCAAGGAAGTCTGGTACAGCTCCTCATGACATGAGGAGCTGCACCCCAGCTGCTGGCATACCCATGGCTGCCGCAGGTGGGTTCAGGCTAGCAGCAGCAGCAGGAGCAGCTGATCAGGAGGATCAACAGCAGTTCCAATTGCAAGTTCTAGATCATGTTTTGGACAAGCTGCTTAAATTCATTCCCAGAAGAAAACGTTCTTGCAAGCCCAAATTGCAGAAAGTGCCTGAGATCAAGGCACTAGGGATGATGATGACTCTTCCTAAAGCAGCTGCTACTGTGGCAAGCACTTCAGCTACTACTGTCACCAAACCTCAGGACAGTACTAACAGCTGCAGCAGGTAAGTAGACTTCTTCTTCACTTGGTTACATCAACAACATGCACTATTGCCAAAGATCAGCCAGCTGCTGCTGCCTGCTTATTTATTGCTCAAATTTCATTGAAGCTCCGGAACAATCATGTCTACTGACAGTCAGATCTTCTATTGCATGATCATTGACATCTTTTGATCTGCTTACCAAAACTGTAGATCCAACATCATGGAGCTGCAGGTGCATCATCAGCAGAGCTTCAAATCCAGCACGAGTCTGTATTTGGCAAACAAGATGAATTCTTTGTGCATACCCACAAGGTACAAAATCTTCCCACCATCACGGAAGCTTGTTTACAGTTTAGGATTCAGGGTTTGGGGAACCTTTATGATTCAGGGTTTAAGGTTCAGCGGTTTAGGGTTCAGGGTGCAATGGTATACATTTCAGTTCAGGTAAAATCTGGGCTGCAATGATAAGCTCTGCACCAGCTATAATCAGGTAACTTGCTTGTTTAAGGTTCACGGTTATGGTTTTTGGGTTTAGGATGCAAAATAGGAGAACTTGTATGTTATAAATAAGTTCAGGTAAAATTCGCTAATATTTTTTTTTCGTCAAACTTCAAACCCTGAATCCTAAACCCTGAAGACTTCTTCAGAGATGTGTTCAAATGATATTTATCTAGACTTGTGTTTTCTGAAGTTACCCAATGCCTGTTTACTAATCTCTCAAAGTAACTACCTGGAAATTCGTGCAGGTCGAGATCCATCTCTAAAGTGGTAAGTTCACTTCTTTATCTGCTTTTCCATGTACAGTAGAATTGTATCCTCGTTCTAACAGCTCACATATACGGAGTGTAAAGTTTGAACTCTGCACGAGTAATTTCCCACTGATAAATTATTTCTCATTTTGAGCAAATTCAAGGAACTTTGACAAAACCTTTTCTCATGGAAGTACCTTCTCTTTGTTTCTGGTGCAATTGTTTGCAGAGATCGTGTCCAGGTCTGAAGTTGGACATCATTCAACTGAACTATTCATTCAACAAGTTCCAGACATATGTGTAACTGGACTATGGATCTTCTTGTCCTTTTGTACATGTCAGTCATCCATTAGTTGGATGTTTCTGGTACATGGCCTCAATTTTGGGTATGTTGGTTGGTCATATCCATGAGTTGGATGCTTGTAGTATAGGGTTTCCATTTTTGGTACATTTTTTGGTCATCCATTCATGGGATGTTTCTAGTATGCAGCATCAAGTTTTGGTATGTTGGTCATCAATGAGTTAGAGGTTTCAAGGATGTAGCCTCTAATCTTGGGATATTATCTGAGGATGATTTAAGCATATAGACAAGTCTTGTGAAGAACTGGAAAATGGTGTTGTCATTTAGGTCATGTAATATACTTAGCTCAATGCGATGGGTGCTGGTTCACAATTATGGATGTTTTGCTTTGTCATGGAATATCGAATGTTGGTCTATTGTGAGCTTATGTATCAGGAATACTGTGAATTATGTTCTTACTTTGTGAGGGACTCCAGAACTTTTCTGTAATTTTCAGAAGCTAATATTTCATTGCTGGACTTGCCACTACTGCAAATTGTGCCTTTTTGCGAAGGGCCAAACAAAAAATCTAAAGGGTTTGCGAAGGAAAAACAAAAAACCTGAAGGGTTTGCGAAGCAAAAAAAATCTGCCAAATTTGTGATGCGATACGCATCGCAACTTGTGGTGCACCACTCATCGCAAATTAATAATGAACCTTTAATCATCGCAGCGTTTTTGCGAGATACACGACAAACAAAACTTTGCGACCCGCTCAATCTCTGTCCACCATAGCGATATTCCGCACTTCACAACGTTTAATCATATTCAAAACATCGCAACTTTTACAATACACAGAGTATCGCTACAAACTTTGAGACTCATAAGACATCGCAACTTGCGTTATTCAACGCCTCGCATTTTGCGTTTGAATATGTATCACAAACCTCACCACAGATTTTCGCAAAAGTTTCCTTTGGTGGGCGTATCGCAAGTTGCGATGTGCGTTAGCTCGCAAAGTAGTGAAAGGGTTTCTGGAGAAGGAAGTTTCGCAAAAAGGTTTCACAATGTCATCTAATTCCCAAAACGCCATAAAAAAATAAAAAATCTTTTAGACCAAATGGAAGCTATAAATCCACTTAACCATTATTATAATATATATTACCTTGGTAGACTGAGTGAAAATATCAATAAAGTACGCATAGCAGTGCTCCTATTCTTGAAAATAAAATTACACAATGGAGCAGAATAGGCAGAAAATGACACAATGAACATTGTGCAGTAATATAGAACCACAAGCCTCAATGGCAATTTGCATAAAATTAATGAGTAGTACATTATACGTGGTCATCATCCACCTCAGAGGTTGTAAACACAACCTCTGGTTTCTCACCTAGAATAGAACGGGACCGTGGCACATATGTGACAACAAGTGACCACTCCTCTGGGTTTGGGGGATAATGAAAATAAAAACATTGTTTTACATGACTGGGAAAAGTAAATGGCTCTGAAGTTTGCCAATGAGATGGCTGATAACTGGTGGCAGATGTTTTTAACCGTGTGTGTCCCCACTCATCCTGAACTACAGTGCAATTTGCACCAGCAAGGTTCACTTTAAACCACTTGCACTTAAACACATACTCTTCAAACTTTGAATGTGCATCATAAGATACCACCAAGATCTCTTCCAGCTTTCCATAATGTGGCACAATATCTCGAACAATATTCCTGTCATGCCGACTGCTTCTAGAGTCCTGAATGAATTGCCCTTGAACTCCACAGTCAAAGGTGCGGCCCCTCTTTTCATCCAAACTGGAAATCCTAAAATTAATATTGTGTTAGGCATTGTGAGTCTTAAACTTATATGATAATAGAAAACTTCATGCCCATAAAAATCATCCTAGAACATTTTTAAAAACTTGTCTGGAATATGAAGATGAGTTAATATGCCTAATGAAATAGAAAAAATAAATACCTGAAATGTCTTCCTTTGTCCACATTGCTGAACGTGTTGTCACAACTCTTAGTGGTCCATGAACCATGGTGCGAACATCATCTGGTGATCTCTGGAAAACATGCTATACTTTCTCCTTGTGCCAACAATTGATCCACTTCAACCAACTTCTCTTTCATGTACTTATGAAACGTAGGAAAAATCCTTGATCTCCCACTCATACTTTTGGCATTCTCATAGAAATTCCTCCACTCTTCCATGACATTACTATTATTCAACATGAATGTGGTCAGCTGAATTAACTCTGTAGGTAATAACATACGTGTTTTGATGGCACCAGTCAAACGGTCTTCCTCCTCTTCTCTTTCCTCCATCCAGACATGAGGACGTCATGGATCTATAGTGGCCAAGATGTTGGTGCAATAAAACATGCTCTCTGCTGCCAAGTGTCCTGCTGCCATGCTTCCCTCCACTCATGCATGGTTACGGACATAACCTTTTAATACTGCCATATATCTTTCAAGCCAATACATCCACCGACAATGCACAGGACCAACAATGGCTATCTCATCCACAAGGTGAACTAGTAAATGCACTTGACAATCAAATAATGATGGAGGGAAAGCCTTTTCCAACTTGCATACCACCTCTGCTGCTATTACCCTCATTCTTGGAATCTCCTCTACAAATAACTCCTTTGAGCATACCCATGTCAACAGATTTCCCAATGACCAAAGAGCATCTTGTACTTCTGCACTAGCTAAGCCTATTATTGCCACAGGCAATATGTGTTGCAGTAAACGATGATAGTCATGTGTCTTGAGATACCTTGGCCACTTGTGGTCATCGTCCCTACCAAAAGCTTTTTGAAGATTAGCTCCATAACCTGCAACAAGGTACCATAAAATTATACAAAAGTGTTTTAGACATCCAACAGATAACATTCTATACTTCAAATTCTTTTTCCAGTATAAGGCATACAGATTTAAATATAAATAAAAGCAATAGAGTACTTCTAAATTCAACCCTTGCCATCAAAGTTCAAACCTGTAGGGAATCGCATTTATCCTATGCGATTTCGAAAGTTTCTTCTTTCCTGTGTAGTAAGTGTCCATGGAGCTGATGGTCGCTGCTCAATACCTGTGTTAGGATCAACTGTAATCCACACATCGGGATGCCTCTCAAAATCCTCACAGGCCTCCCTAAAGTTATTGTCCTTCTCTCCATAGAGCTGTTTTATAATAGTCTTTCCCACATTTCCCTCAATGTGCATGGGGTCCAAGAGATGACGTATTTTCAACTCACCCTAGTAAGGCAAGCTGTTGAGTATACCCCACCTGGTTAATCCACTACCCTTAAACACCATAGAATCATTTAGGTCAATAACTTTATTGGCCACATCCCTCCAATATGCAAAAGTGGTAGCTTCTGGAATATCACGCTCATCACCATAAGGCATGTCAAAAGATGAAAATAAAAGTGGGTCTGATCTCATATCATGTCCCAGTGGAAGAAACTTTGTATGGCCAAGGTAAACAATTTTGCGAAGATGGTTTGAGTATTTAGCCATTACCTCGAAACTTGGGCCACAAGTAAAGCAGGCCTTGTAGCCTTGAGTTTGCAGCCCACTTACAAAACCAAACCCTGATTGTAGAAGAACGGAATATTAGAACAACAAATAATCACAAAACAGAATAATAAAGAAATATATAGAGGCATGTGCATGATTTCTTACCAGGATAATCATGCATTGTCCACATGCAGATTGCCCTCAACTTGAATACACGTGGTATTCCTCCAGTGGTCTTCCTCCCATCATATGCCCATACTCCATCCCACAATGTTTTGAGCTCATCGACCACTAGTGCTAAGTAGGTGTCTAGGTTTTTCACCTTACTTGGCCTTGGGATAATAAGAGAAAGCAACAAAAATCCTTTTTTCATAGACAACCACGGGGGAAGGTTGTAATTCATGACAACGATTGGCCAAACAGAGGTAGGTCGTCCCTTTCCTCCAAGTGAATGTGGACTAACACCATCTAATGCTAACCCTAACCTCACATGCCTAGGGTCACGCTCAAACTCTGGCCATGTTGACTCCACATGCTTATGAGTAGGAGAGTCAATCGGTAACCTCATGACACCAGTCTCTGATTGATGTTTCTTATGCCAAACCATTAACTCGGCCAAGTCTGTACACCAATATATGTGCAACAAGCAAGGAATAATGGGAAACCACCTTACTGATTTCCTGGGCACCTTTTTTGTAAGCATGTGAGGATCATATCGAGCCTCTTCACATGTATTGCACTCCGTTAAATGGGCATTGTTCCCATGAAATAACATGCAGTCATTAACACATGCATGGACAATTTGATACTCCATGCCTATGGAGGATAAGATCTTTTTAGCCTCCTTCCAAGATCCAGGCAAAACATTTTCCTTAGGTAGCAAGAGGCTATGAAAAAACTAGAAAATGTCTAACAACATAGTATTGCTTGCCTTGTGTTTTGCTTGGATGTTTAACAACCCTAGTATGGCTGCTAAACGGCTTAACCTTGCACCTTGAAAAATAGGTGTTTGAGCATGTGCCTTCACCTCTTGCCACTGCCATTGTCCCTGGGCAGTATGTTGATGACATGGATCATCTACATTGGCTCCTTCATCATGTGGGTTGCCAGACATATCATCAACTATGTCAAGTCCAAACCAGTCAACCATGAAATCATCCATCGCTTGTTCTTGGTTTGCAGGCAATGGTGCTTCCTGAACTGGTTGAGAGACACCTTCATCATGAGCAGACAAGTCATTTGATGAAGAATGAGGTGATGAAGAGTTTGATTTGTGTGGCATGCCCATTTCCCGATATGTTGCTCTCAACCTCCGTGGCAGCATGTCTTCAGAAGGTCGAATATTCTATGCAATACCAAATCCAAAAATTTTTAACTATATACCAAGCATAGTTGCATATTACATTATAAATAAAAAATGCCAAAATGCATGTATATAGATATGGTATGTTATGTCTTAATCAAAGTACATAGTTCAGAAATGGTGGAATCCTAATTCCACTCATAGTGTGTAAACAACTCATCTCCTGATCTAATCGTCCTAGTAGCTAACACCAGGCAATGGTCTTCATGATAAGTCTGGCCATATGGTGCTGGAGGAGGTCCCTCAACAAAAACCCACTCATAATTAGCCCTACGCTTAGGCCGAGTCCCCACCGTACTGTTGATGAAACCAGCAATGTTTCCAAAACGTATGGGGTCTCCATCTATCACCCTCACATCACTATGCCTCCTAATGCTACCAACAAAGGTGTCCATCTCAAGAGCAAAGGTCTTCCACTCAGGATGTTGTTTGAGGATCATGTTCCAATGTCTTCTCTTATAGATAGGCCCACCATAAGGGAACAAAGTAGGACCCTCTCTACGACAACTAATTGAATCCTCTACAATGATGTATGTCCTCACAAGCATATACTCCATAGCCATGCCTCTCTCCAAGTGTAGAGGTCTTAACAATCCATCGTCTACCCCAAACCACAACCTCCTCATCATAGGGCAAACTATCAAGCAACCCAAGAACTGCAGGGTTCCATGACTGGATAATATTGGCACATTTGCCAGTGAACTCACACATACCCCATCTGCCCTCAACAATAGTCCTAGCATGACCCTCACTTGGATGTTGTGCTTTGGATCGCTGTCTAACGGAGGGCAGACATGGCCTTGCCTCATGATGTGGATTACTGACCTCATGAGAGGCACCAATCCCTACAACAAATGCATGCGAAAGTGCATTTCCTATGGCAACTAAAACCCCTTGTGATAGAACATAGGGTGGTGGTGTCATACGGGAACCCTATTACATTAAAAAAACCACAACAAACCATGGAAGTGAAAATAGTTTCAAAGAGGATTTCATGAAAAATAATATATATCAAAGAGGAAAAATGACAATGGTAAAATGACACTTACCACATGAGATGAAGAAGCTCCTGGGGTAAGACCACGATGACGCCCAAATCGCTAAATGTGTTGAGCACAAACATATGACTTTTGTGAAATCTGACCAACACACTTGGTGCATTGGCAAAGTTGCCGAGGTGGACCACGAGGAGAATGGGACACCTCTGCTTGCGTATGAGCTAATGTGCCTTCATTTGAGGAGGATGAGTCACTAGTGGAGACAACGGAGGAGGAAGACATATCATCTGTCACATTAATAAGGCACAAATGTAAGGCAAAGACCAGATTAAACTTTCAAAAATCATGTGATACAACAATATAAACCCTTGACAACTCATAAATTGAGACTACCTAAACCAAAAAGAAATGCATACCTGCATCCAATGTGGGCTCAACAATGCCTATAGGACTGGTTCCTCGAAACCCTTTGCCATATGCACAAGAGGAGTTCTCTCACCTAAAACTCTCAAGAAGAAACCCTAAACCTAAAACTTTGCGAACCCCTTGCGAACCCCCTACCATCGCATCCCTTTTCACATCTGCATTCGTTACTTAAACCAAAGCCCTAAAACCTTTAACTTCCTCCTACGTTAGCGAAGCCCCCGACTTCGCAACCCTCTAATGTTGGGAAACGAACAGCATTGCACGGCCGTTGCGAGCAATATCGTATTGTAGGTTTAGATGCGGGTTACATCGCAAGCCCTGAATTTCTAAAAGTCCTTAAGCTGGAACGAAATAAAGTGTAGTGAAATCTCTCTGGCATAGTAGTGACATACGAAATACGAGTATTTTTCGAAGGTGCTCAAAAAGAAGTATTTTCAAGTATTTTTAAAAAAACATTATAAAAATACAAAGGCTTGAAAATTGGCCTTTGTATCAAGTATTTTCAAGTATTTTTTAAAAAGCCCAAAAAAACGTAAAATACGAGTATGTTTGAAAAATTTGAGAATATGTCACTACTATGCTTTTTGGGGCTCTAGACTAGAGTAGGACAACGAGTGAATTTGAACTCATTCTCGGCATTGCTCGAGAATTTTCGAAGGAAAACTTGGGCAGAGAGGAGGGGGCGGATTGCAATGGTTGGGACTAGTGGAGGGGGTTCTGGGTCCAGAGGAGGGTTAAGGAAGATGGTTGCTGATCACTTGAGAGCTTCAGAGCTGTTTGTAATCGATACTAGGACACCTGAAGGGCTGGCATCCTTGACAGCCATCTTAGGTCAAGCATTGCAAGCAGGGCTGACTGCTGGGGAAGCACAAAGAAAGGAGGAGGCAAGGAAGGCTGCAAAAGCCAAGGCAGCAGAGAAGAAGAGAAAGAGAGATGGGAGAGCAACAACAGGAGCTCTCTCACCTAGAACGTTCGAGAAGAAAAGGAAGAAGGATGAGAGGGATGCCATAAAAAAGGAGAAGCTCGATCTGAAGAAGGAGGAGGAGAGCAAGAAGCTCCCTCTGATAACATTGGCAGAGGAGGGAATTCCAACCGAACTGGCATACACTGGGGCCAAGAGCACCATTAGGCACATTGTCTCCACCAACTTTGCACGAGGAGTTGAGTGGGGCACTCTCTCAAAGGCAGAGCAAAGGAGAGTGATAAATCAGGTCAAGGGAGCATTTCGAAATGGAGGAGAGCTTGATTCACAATGGATTGCAGACAAGATCTCCAATTCAATGCCTCAAGCAAGATACCATGACAGGATGAAGATTCGTGCTCACCTGAGAGACCTGAATGTGTACAAGAACTTGGAGAGGCCGCTTCAATTCTCAAAAGACATCTGGAATGCCTTCTACCAGTCTGAGGTGCAGCTGAAAGCAACAAGGCAGCTGAAGGAGATCACAGATCAGCTAGCCAAGGCCAAGAAGGCAAGAGAGTCTGGGAGGTCTGACCGTGACCTGAAGGCACTGGAGCTGAAGCTTGCTGAATGCGAATCAGTGGTGGACGAGGTTGGTTATCCACCATTGAAGTTCCTCAAGGCAGCAGAGCGAGTGAAACTGGTTCCACCCACCACCCATAGGCTAGGGCAAGGTGGCATTCCCGGCCTCAAAGCAGCATTTGTAAGTATCCTCCCTCTCCTCCATTTTTTTCTACAAAGATTCGTTTCTGTCGAGTCACATAGGACTGTTTGGGATACCTTTACGATGCGAATTGCATCGCAAAGATAGGTCAAATGGCGTTTGTTTCGCAAACTACTTCGCAAGTTACAGTATGCGAAAGTTTGCGCTTCGCAAAAGAGGTCGTAGACTTGAACAAATCACAAACTTCTTCACAAGTTACAATATGCGAAGGTCTACGCTTCGCATATATGCGTTTTTATTGACCTGTTGTTTTATGGGGACAGTACAAGAGGTACAAGAGGAAAATCACAACTGCAGAAATGACAATGGGCCAGGAGCATGGCAAGGAGCACCTTTTTGAACATGTTGATGCGCTATTGGTGATTTGGTTTGGTTGGGATTGAATTTCTGTTTGTGTTGAGATTGTTTTCATTTGAATCAAGATTTTCATTTATGGTGTTGACTAAGCTTTGCATGTTGAAATGCAGGTATCTGAGGGTGAGAGTGAAAGCTCCCAAGGCAGCAGTGATGAGGAGGAGAGAGGCGCTACCACTGCTCCCCCCAATGCTACCACTAGGAGGAGGACGAGGAGGAGGGGCAGGGGGACGATGAAGAGAGGGAGGAGGATGAGCAGCCTCCCCCTCCACTAGAGAACACTAGGAAGAAAGATTCAAGGAAGAAATCCAAGAGGGGAAGGAGGTCTAGATAGACAGTTAATGTGTTAGATACCCAAGAGTTGCAAACCCTTTTACATTGTAAATTTTGAAATTTTGATATAGATTTATTTTTTGCGGCCCAAAGTGACTCCAAATGATTATAAACCCTGTTTCCAAAACAAGAATACAGTGCCATGCTCTTGCGATACATAGTGGATCTCAAACATATTTGCGAGTCATATTTCTTCGCAACACTGCAAAGCCAAAAGACCAAATATACCATCTCACAGACATCGCTAAACTCTGACGGTTAAAATCATTCCAGAACATGTTTGCGAAATCTTAAGTTTCGCACTACTACATATTATGCCTTTTTGCGAAGGGCCAAACAAAAAACCTGAAGGGTTTGCGAAGCAAAAACAACATGCTATATTTGCGATGCGACACGCATCACAACTTGTGTAGCACCACCCATCGCTAATTTATAATGTACCTTATTTCATCGCAACACTTTTACGACATATACCACAAACAAAACTTTACGACCCGCTAAGTCTCCGTCCACCCTAGCGATATTCCACACTTTGCAACGTTTAATCATACTCAAAACATCGCACATTTTATAATACACAAAGTATCGCTACAAACTTTGAGAGTCACAAGACATCGCAAGCTTGCGTTATTCGGCGCCTTGCATTTTACGTTTGAATATGCATCGCAAACCTCATCACAAATTTTTACAAAACTTTCCGGTGGTGTACGTATTACAAGTTGCAATGTGCGTTAGTTTAAAAATTAGTGAAAGGGTTATTAGAGAAGGAAGTTTCGCAAAAGGTTTTGCAATGCAATTTTGAAATTTTGATATAGATATTTTTTTTTGCCTTCCAAAGTGACTCCAAATGAATGTAAACCCTGCTTCCAAAATAAGAATACAATGCCATGCTCTTGCGATACACGATGGATCTCAAAACCATTTGCGAGTCATAATTCTTCCACTACTAGAAATTATGTCATATGTGACCACCATGTTTGCAACTGGGGTGTAACTACCGGTCGCATGCAACTATCTTTGGTTTTTTATACAACTATAATGGATTTTTGCCCCCTTTTTGGGTGTGTATGTAACTATGGTACAACTATGATCACCTTCATCCCAACCTTTGGATGATTTCTGTGATATATCATCATATATATTTGATATGCATATACTCATAGTTGCATGTGTAACCAAATTATGCCAACTATGGTCTTTTGGTAAGCTATGTACACATTTTTTGTAGGCATGTCTAGGATTAGGGCTGCCTACATATGACAATCCCATTGATAAGGTTTAAGATATAGGTGAAAAATAACTTAATTTATTTTGCCACACCTAAAATAGTGTATCTATCCCCAACTTTTAATAGCTTGCTCCACAAACATTTAGAAGATAATTGACAATTGAAGATATCAATTTTACTTATAATAGTTTATCACTTGATGAAGCAAAACAATGTATATGTGTATTCAACAAGAAGGTCCAATTAATCCCCTTAAGATTACAATATGTGGGTTTGACATGTGGAAATAATATATTTTATTCCAATAATTATCCAGTACAAGTGAGGGTCTCATGGCACATATACACCTTATAGTCCATGTAATGCATGAATTAGTTCCAAAGTCGACCTTAATAGTCCTGATGGGTAGACATGTGAATAAAGCACACATCAGAAACCATACATGAAAATACATGCTATTGTCCCCCTTAACAACCATAACCAGACAATATGCAAACCCTGGAAAGGGTTACAAGTGGTGGTATATTCATAATGCCAGTCAAATATATACTTGAAAAACACGTTACTTGCAAGTGGCAGAGTCCACTGTTTCAGCCATAACAAGCACAAATGGATAGAAAGAAAGAACACCATTGTGAGAGAAGTTAGAGTGTCTTAGAACAAAACATCACTTTCAAAAAACACCATCACCATACATCTTACCCAAAGAATATCTCAGAATAAAAAGCTCTATCTGAACCCCAACTTCATTCAATACATATATACCTAAAAAACACGTTATATATATATATATATATATATATAATCTTCTACTAGTTTGAACCCCGTGCCTAATGCACAGGTGTGTTATTTCAACAATGTTTGGTTCATGTTTTAGTTTTTTTAAAAAACTTTTATCTTTTTTATTTAGCAGGGTTGAGCAGGCAGATATGGATCGAAGTTTCTAGAGGGTGTTGTAACATGTTTAGACAAAAAGGATCTTCCATTGCTCCACCACTCCCTCACTACTCTGACATGCCCCCTTGAGGTGAAAAACAAAACATGTATGAGGGCTTAGCGACACAACAAAGGATTGATTATGCTGTTTGAATCTCAGTCCTTGGCTAAAAAAGTGGGCGTTGAAAGCAAAGTATCTCATGGTCTTGGTTGGTCATTCCTCAACTTGTTATGAAGAAAGAAATGACATGTAGAACTACTGGTGGTTTTAAGGCTGCTAGACTCTTCCCATCTTTTGATTTACTGGCCCTATATTTGACATCACACCCAAATATGACATTTTCTACAGTCCTGGTAAATTTTGAACTCTTTTTCATTGAGCTTTGTGACCTTAAATGACCAATCAGACCCATTTATTATCTGCCTAACACAGGTGTGAATACCAATGTTTCAAATATTACATTATCTCACTTGATTACGGTGGTGGGTCTTTCTTTTGTTTTTTGGTTGTATGCTAATTAACAGTAGCATCAAGGTGTTATATTGATCAATATCAGGTTCTTAAGCATGGCTTAGGCACAGATGTATCCTGATCGACATGCTAATTGGCCCGTACAGACCGCGAACGGTCTGCACTGCCATACAGCCCACGCCAATTGGCCCGTACAGATCGCGATCATCACTGATCGAGTGGTCTGTAATGCCATACAACCGGTCAGGAGGTGTGCATCCGCGATAAATAAAAAACATGCCACATTTTGTAGAAAAGGACACACTAAAAAGGGGAAAGTTGGATGATCAAGCAAACTCGACCTTCCCTCAAGAACACAAGGTTGACAAATACGGAGGGGAACCATACAAACGGTGAGAAATTTAAGGTGACGGGTTCATGAGGTTCCATTTTTTAAGAATCGAAGGTGAACACCTCCTGAATGCTAATTGGCCCATATAGACCGCGAACGGTCTGCACTGCCATACAGCCCACGCCAATTGGCCCTTACAGACCGCAATCATCACTGATCAAGCGGTCTGTAATGCCATACAGCCGGTTAGGAGGTGTGCATCCACGATAACCAAAAAACATGCCACCCTAAACCCAGAAAAGGACACACTAAAAAGGGGAGAGTTGGATGATCAAGCAAACCTGACCTTCCCTTAGAAACACAGGGTTGACAAATATGGAGGTCACATACCAGGCACTGCTGGAGAAGCTCTGGGATCATCAAATGCCCAACCCTACTTCTCCTCACGGGTTCGAATGGGTCCTTGGACAACAGAGGAGGAAGAAGAAGAGCAAGCCAGATTCACTCTTATAATAATACTTCGGTGTAGCTTCACCTCGGTCTCTATTTTCACATAATCCTGGTGAGGCCACCTTCACCAATGTCGCCAAAGACTTTCAACAAAGTTATAGGTAGTATTAAAGAAGTCCCGAAAAGAGGGAAGGCATAAACAACTCACATTTCCCCTAAAACCTCAAGCTCATCGTGATATCTCGCCGGCTGCTGTCCTCACTCGACTACCAGCCAGTTCAACTATTTGAAACGAGTTAATAAAGCCAACACATCTACTTTCGTCAACTGTTAAATTTGAACTTGAACAATCAATGTTCTGCAGGTCAAGTTGCCTTACAAATGCATTTCTCCAATGCAACCACAAGTGGGAAGCATTACTCACGTACACCCTCGACACTATGCAGACTTCTCTCAGCTCCACAAGCATATGGTAGGAGCTGACAGGAAACTCAAAAGAAATCAAACAACTAGATGGGAATGTTGTACCATCCTACTTGTCTCTTAAGTAGAGCATCTCCTTATGTATTGACCCCACAGCCTCCTCCAACCGCCTGGGCTGAAGCTCCATTCCCTGCACTCAAATTGAAAGCCCGAAAGCAAACGACAGAAAACAAGCAATGCGAGAGAGACAGAGAGAATGCGAACCTTAGCGGTTGCATTAAGGCCTAAACCTGGGAAGTGGAGACGACCTTGTAATCACCAACAACGAGAACATCACTCAGAATCTCCTCCGCAATGTAATGCGCGTGGTGGTCCTGCCAGTCACCTCCAACTGCAATCCTTCCACTACAGGCCAGGCTTGCATAGCAGCAGCAACAGCAAAAGCAACAACAGGAGGAGTGGACTTACAAACAACAAGAGCTTGGCATCCATGACACGATCTGGCGCGAAGAAGGATGCCGACAGCTGCTTTACCAATACGATCAGGTTGTACACTAAAAGCTCCCTGAACATCCACAACTAAGTACAACATAATACTCCGAGAGATGAAAAGGCAAACCTTGAGGAAGCCCCGCAGCAGCGCACGCCATGATCATAGATCGTCCACACTCACCGATGTGATCCAAAAACCTAAAAAAACACTCATTCCTGCTGTTGCTCTTCTCTCTCTCTCTCTCTCGATGATACTCGATGATACTTACTACACAGACCTAGATAAGACGTCCCTCGCAGGCAGACAGGCTGCAAACTCTTTCTATTTTCTCCTGCTTATTTCCGCACATATCTGGTTGATACTTTTTGTCACAATCTACGCTTGTGATCATTTTGCAAGATGAAAGTCAGAGAGCAGGCCATCATCACAACAACACTGTCTCTACGGTGCTTAGGCATCTAGTTGAATAGGGCAAGACTTCTTGTCAGGTTGCTACTGCCCATACACAAATTGGCTTGATCATCAATTGTACATGAAAAGCTGGATAGCTCTCACAAAGCTTCTTCTGGTACCCATGAACCTGTTTTGTGTGCTTATATACCAAGCACCACAAGCACTAACAAGATAAAGATTGTTGTCCGTGCAGGAGTAGAAGAAAGACCTCCAGCACCCTTATGTTGATCATCCCACAGTCAAACAAAAGCAAGACTTATTGGTGATATCATCCCTGAACCAACCACCATGGAAAAAGCTTTCCACCAACAATCAAGTAGAGAAATGCTTCATGCTTCACTGGCAACAAAATAAACCAAAGGGGTCATCCTAAAATAATTACTTACAGACGGACCAGGAGAAGGAGCTGGTGCTAGCATTCCGAGCATAGATGTTGGAGCCTTAGAACTGCTTGGAGCAAGTGCAGGGGCTTTTATTGCTGGTGCAAGAGCTGTAACAGGAGTAGGTGCAGCAGCTTTGCCACCCTTAACCACCACTTCACTGAAGACGTCACATTTCCCTCATTTTTTTCACAAAGTGCGAATGAACACAGAGCTTGTGGTTGCACCGGAAGAGGCCAAAAAAAGAATTCAAAAAGCTTTCGTTTCCCTTCGTGAAAGCGATTACATGGGATGAGATATGCAGACAAAGAGAATCGATAGATGCATATTCCCCGATCGATGCATTAGGGACGGAAAATCGACTACCCTTCCGCTCTCGGTCGTCGACTATAGGTGTTCATCAGCCTCTAATCCGTCGGGCAAGAAGCCGTCGCCGACAATGGTCAGGGACGTTCAGTGTGAAACGTGCCCGTTTCCGGACATTCAAGACGAATTTAGGTGATCAATCACAACTAAAGCTGGTCCAGCTGTTGGGCAGAAACAAGAGACTGAGATTGGCGAGTAGGGTCAAATTTTGGATGGGGTCCGGGGGAGGGAGCCGGCCGGGGGGGGGGGGGGGTTCCCATGGCCCCCAATCATCGAGCCTGGAATTGGCCCGGGATTTCGTCTGGAGACTTGGGATCAGGGTTTTTTCTTCAATTTTGTGATATCAACAAAATTGGCAATTTTTTCACAAAATTAGTCGAATTTACACTTTAAAAACGCAAATTTCCGAAAATTTCCCAATTTTTTTGGGTGTCAAAAAATCGAAACATTATTTTGTGGAGAAAAAAACCTGCTTGGGATGCGTGTGTTTTTTCTTCCCTCTTACCTAATCTGTTTAGGTACTACGTAGTTAGGATTTAAACCCATTCCTAAAACGTCACTTTCCTTTCTTCGTCAATTCACCAAGTTTTGCATTTGCCCATTTGCTTTCTCTAATTCTTTCTTGCCATTGCAGCCCCCCCCATGAGCATGGGGCCCTATTGTTAGTTCTACTAACTAGTTGAACTTTGTGGGGCAGGGTTTTTTTCTTCTTTTCAAATTCCTCGAGCAGGTCCACTGGCGAGGATCCCCAGTATTAAGCCATTAAATGGCAACTGTCCTAAATGGCCTGTAGCACCTTTACAAAACTGCCGCTACAAGTGGCGACCTAGGAAGTGCCTAGGTCTAGATGTGGTTAATTTCATTAAAAAAATTTCGAAAAATGGCGAAAAAAGTCACAAATTGTGTGACCCTATTTGTCCCTAATTTGACGGTCACTAACGTGTCACAAGACGTCATTACACCGACCCTTAAAATTCCTTAAAAGTCACAAATTTTAAGCATTGTTGGAGGGGTGCATTCAAAACGAATTTTTTCCTTTTTGTGATGGGCCAATCAAGCCTCTTTGATAGGCCCATCATCAAAAAGGAAACATTCACCAAATGAACACTTCCTAAATAGGGAATAATTATGTAGCCATTTCCTTTGGTCTAGCTACAGAGGTTACAAGGATAGAAATTTGGGCAAAGGACATGTGTGGTGTGAATAGGAACATTCTTGGGAAACGCATTGAGAATTTGCAGAACCAATTTGGAACTAATTGAGAACATATCAGGAACACATTAGGAACGTAATGTGAACACACTGAGAACTTGATGGGAACACATTGGGAACATCAAAATCCAAACCTCCAGACCTCGCCAAAGGAAAAAGAATTGAGGCTCTTGGCTGCCTGTTGCCTCGTCTCATTGGTTGCAAAGGAATTTGTGTTTCTAATAAGGGTGTTCTTCATCTGACAAATCTAAGGGAAATCCCAAACTGGGGCTGAAATTCCCCTGAGGACCGACAAAATTAGATGAAAGAAAACTAGTTTGGTCACCAATTATTTTCCTGTGTACTGTTTTCATCTTGACTCCTCATTTAGTCCCCAATTTTGATCAAATGGCCACACAATTGTGCCCCAAATTGGAGTGGGGTACCCATAACTATAATAATGTTAGAAAAAACAGCTAGTTCTAACCCAGGGCTGACAGAATGAAATGTGCGTGATTTTGTCAAGGCAAAAAGAGGCAAGTGGTTTGTATGTATTATTATTGTACCCTCTGTTTGGAACTTCGTGCCCAGTACAGAGACCAAGTGGATTACAAAGCGCTTTACAAACAACTACCAACCTTGCAAAATGCTCTTTCGGCAAGTGCTTACAAGTGCCTTTGTTTTCAAGCGGTGCTTACACCTTGGTGCATCATGGTATTGGGGCAATGCTACTGTGATGGCCCATCCACTATAGGGTCATGCAAAGTGCACCGCCTGCCCATGCCCTTCTTTCTTCATGATGGTGCAAATGTCAGGGATAATATTGAAGCCCTGGTCCAAGCAATGGTTTCTGAGGGGTGAGTTGAGGTGTTTAAGGTTTGCCCACGGTAATGAGCTCTTGCATGGGAGTGTTTGTGAGCCAAGGGCTTTTGGTATAGGTCCTAGTGGGAGGACCTCACAACATAATCCTTGTACCCATGGAAGATCCTCATTTGAATTGGAAAGGACTTTCAATTTCTGTAAGGTTCCAAAATTTTCAAAAGTTTTTTCTTTTTCATATATAAGAAATCATTTTGAGCTCTTCCTGGGTTTGGAGGCCTAGCTGAGTTTGATTTTCCGACATATTGTCTTTGTTTGGGCACACTTGAAGGGCCCCCTTGAAACTTTCTTGAGGGCACACTTGAAGGGCTTCTTTGATTTTTTTTAGACTTTTTTTTTAAAACATGCACTTTGGAGGGACTTCTTAAAGCTTACACTTTCAAGCTTTTTATTTTTAAAAATCATTACAAAGTTATTATAGGCTTTGCACTGTGGATTAGATAGGATGTTTTTGAAGGTGTGTTTTACATGGAACTATATAAGTGGGTTTTTCCAATTTTCGCTTGTGGTAACTTTAGTACTTTTGGCCCGCACTTGAGACTCTACTACATAAGGTTTTTTCTTAAGCTTATTCATACGTTGCCCTTTTCATTTTGGGGGGAGCTCCTTTGATTTTCACTTTTTGTTTGAACTTGTTTTTTTGGCTTCTTGTGTAATTTTATCGCCCAATGAGAATGCGCCAAGAAGTTGTGCGCCTCCAGATCGAGGAGTCCACCAGACTGGCACTAATGAGAAGTCGGCACCTGGGTTTGAACAAATGGGCTTTTTTTAGGTCGTTGGGTTTTTATCTCCCTTGTTGGCTGTGTGTGAAAAGGGATTCAAATAGTTTAGCATTCAATTTGGGTAGGTAAGTGTGCCCTGGAATGGGCACGCAATTTACTCAACGGAAAAGTGCGGGGTATCCTGGGATTTCATGGCCTTGGGGAAAAAATCATTTTTAAAGGTGAGGGCCAATCAACCTGCGCCAAATCAGCAAAAAAGACCCCCCTTTGGCGCCATCTTAGATGGGAGGTTGCCCATTCGAAAGGTGTAAAAGGCTGAAAAATCAAAAGCCCGCGAAAAAGTAAACAAATACTTACAAGTTCGCACATAGGGAACACAGAGATGATGAGGGCAAATTTTTTTGAACTGATGGACTAGGGTTAATTATGAACTGCCACTTCAGTTAGTTTTATTGGCATCACTTTTGGCCATCTCCCATTATTTGGCCCCTTTTTGACCCCATTCATGAATAAATTACCTTTGTTACACTTGCCAGTTCTTGAGTAGTGCCGTTTTATGGTAAGTGAATGTGAAACGTGTTAAAATTCGGCATCGAGCAACGTCTAGGGGCTTGGGGGTTGGCAATCAAGCCTTTGCTTCTCATCAAATCTGGGTAGTTCAAAATGGGCTTTTGGCCAGCTCTTTGTGAGGCCAAATTTGGCTCTTGACCAGAGTTGTGACGGGAAAAACCAAATAGGTATAGCTCAAATGGAAGGGAAAATGTTCCCCCCCCCCCCCCCCCTTTTCTTTCGGGCCTGTGAGCTTTATGACCATTTGACCCTAAACCCTCTTTCTTTTCACTCCCATCCTCTTTTCTTGTGTTTTGTTGTCATAAAGTTTGGTGGGTTTACATCATTTGTCTATGGACATGGGGAAACCCATCCTATCACCTTTGCTGGACGTGTTCATGTTAGGAGTTCACTCTTTAATGGTGATTGTCAATTGAGTTTGCGTCTAATGATGATACATTGTCAACGTCAGTAGTGAGAGAGAGATATTTAGATAGATGAATAATTTTAAGGTAAGCTTTCATTTATGTGATACTTTTAAGGTAGGTTTTAATACACATGGACCTCCAACATTTATTCTACATGCAAAAGGATATGCTTTGCATTTCAGGTCATGCTAGCAAAATATTCAGGAATTCATTGAATTTGCTCTTGATTTTAAGGACCATTTTTTGGTAGTAGGTCTTCACTAATTTTCTACCCTTATATATTACCCTTAAAATAAAGCATATTCCTGAACATCAAGTTGTCCAACATGTTTTGGATGAAGATTAGTGAAAATTTGTTAGAATAGGGCTTTTATTTTAAAAATAGCTTGGGCTGAACATTTTTTTTGAAGATGTTGAGGGTCACAAAAAGCCATTGCATAGTGTGATGCCTACTCATCGGCCCAAGTACACTTGCTATTGAGACACGTAAGTTATCTTGATTGTGTTTTCTCACATGTCCATGTTCTGTTATGTATCGTACACGATATTCATAATTTGGTAATGAATTAAGGAATTTATTGCACATTGAGGTGAGAATTCAAAACATTAAATATTAAAATTCAATGGTTTTTGGGAATCAAATTATTGTCAAAAGTATCCATGGGCATTAATTTTGTGAGATTTTTTGGCTACTTAGGCAAAAAGAGACAATTGTTATCGTGGTTGTCTCCATTTTTTTATGTATGCTTTGGGGTTTTGTCTACATCACAAAAGTTGAAAACAAATAATTTATGAATCATCACTTCTAGCTCCCTATTTTTATGAACATCCTTTTATAGTTTTTTTTTGATGTAACAATTTCATAAAAATGACTCCATCCTTCTATGAAAGATTTTTTATAGGGATGTTTTGACTATATATTTGATGAAGAAAATATAAACTGAGAAAAAGTGAAATGTGCGGGTTTTATCACCAAGTTTTGGGGGAAAAAAGAAAAAGAAAGAAATACCAAGAATTCTATGTTGGGTGCCCGTAGTTAGGAAACAATATAGAAGAGTGCTTAAATCGTTCCACTTTCATATCTTGTTTATAGCCCAATTTGGCTAAATCTTTGTTATGGAGGATCACCCCTTCAACTACACCACAAAATTAGAAAGAGAAAAACACTAATCACACCATTTAAATAAAAACTATCCTACATTTTTTATTTAAAAAAAAAAAAAGATCAAAGAAACCCAAAAAGATGGAGAAAAGAAACATTTTCCTCTATTTTGGGATGTTATCTTTTGTTTTTTGATGAAAAAAGTTCCTTTGGTTCACTAATGTCAGTGATTGACCAAAAAGGTGACATTTCATTGGGTCCTTTTAATTTACACTATTTTAGTACCTTGGACAGCTTCAGGGGAAGGAACTTTCTTCCTTTACAATATATAATGATAATCAAGTGAGTTCGGTGAGCTTTGCATCGGCGTGCTGAGCACCTTTTTGCCCCCACCCACCAACCAATGTGCCATCTGTGCACGTTACACAAACACCAACCATCTGCAAGCATCGACCTACTTGCCTTCGACCTACCGATCCCTGACACACTTGTTCCTACCAACGGCCCACGAAGCAATTTTGATTTTCCATAAGACTTTCAACTAGGCATAATCTTATCTAGCCAACGGGGGGGGCAAAAATTGATGTGACGTGTCAAATTTTCATTGGCAATGATGTCAACATTCCAACAAATTGCATTGGTTCCGCCATCATATTTGGCACCCATTCGGACTTCAAGTCCCTTTCAAATGCAAGCGGATCATACCTTAAGGCCTGGTATAGAAAATAATACCAATACAGGCCATGTATCGGTGACCAAAAATAATCTACCCCATATTGGGGTTATATATCGACGATGGACGTGATCCAGGGGCATTGGGAAAATGAAAATGATCTGCGCAATTGGTGTTTTTCCAGGCAGTTAAAAGTGATCTCAATAATGTGTGGATGACCAAAAATAATCCACATCATCCATGCCTTACCAAAAAAGGATCCACCCTATGGAGTGAATATAAATCATCTCTTTCGTCCACGGGTGATTGAAAATGATCCACGACATCCACAAATGTTTGGAAATGATCTACCCCATCCATAAACGATTAAAAAAAATGATGAACGTTTTTTGGGAAAGTGATTGTGCATGTTGTCTAGCATTCATATGTTAAAATTATTACCAAGATTGCAACCCGACTCAAATTACCTTTTGAATAGGCTCTCAGAATGTTGGATTTGCGAATGTTCAGATAAGTGCACAATATCGAGGATCCACGTACTCCATGTTAGGCTTTAAATAACGCTTTGCTGAATTCTTTCCTTTCATTAAAGATTTTGTTTGCTGCTTATCGGTGGACTTGTTGGTGCATCTATTGATTGTTCATTCATTCTTTTCCATGTGACTAGGAAGTGCATGTTCAAGAATGATGAACCCACAATTAATATATCAAATTGGTATTGTTGCACTTTAATTATATTTGTGTACAAATGTTCTGAGAACATCAACATTCACATGAGGGTCTGGAAAGCAATGTATGTGTGTGTGTGTGGAACAACATTGCGAGTGTATGCACTAGTTAAGTAGCAGTAGTTGTAGTAGTTTTTTCCCTTTTTTCTTTCCTTGTTTTTTAATTTTTGTGTGTCTTCAATGGCCAATTTTGTGATGTCACCAAAGTGACCATCATCCCCAAAAAGAAGAAAGAAAAACAGAAAAAAAAGGGGCCAAATTTACCAACATCACCAACTACGAAAGTTTTATTTTCTTAAAAAGAAGGAAAAGGGGGTCCTTCCATAGTATGAGCTACCTAATAGAACTTACCATAAAAGTCTGATGTTTTAGCAACTTTTTTTTCCCACAAAGTCTAGCCAATTTGGGACCATTTATTTCCCACGAAAAATCCTTCAAATAGGTTGAAATTTGAAATCATATATTTCAGGTGCAAATTGGCAAAAAAATCTGGCAATAAAAAAAATCAAGGAGCTGCACGTAGGCAGTGGTATGTACATTACTACGCATACTGAGTAGGCCAATCACATGGACGCCCGAAAAAAAAACTAAAAATATATAAATAAGCGAAACGGAAAATGGGGCAAGGGATGATGGGGAGGTCAATGACGGAAAAAAGGACAGATGGACAGAAGGACTGATGGACGGACGAACAGATAGACACAAACTAAGAAAGAAAAAAAGAAAGAAAGGAAAACGGACGTACATAGAGCTCTTTCATCCCACTGCCTTGGGCGCAATTCGCGAATGTCTATGAGGAACACACAGACAAACGGACACCACCACGTTTGCTCTAATACTAGTGGGTAACCCGTGGCTACGCCACTCCAGCCACCCCCAACGCTTTGTGCCTCCATGTTTGGATTTGTAGCCAGGTTTGGCTAAATATTCCTTCAGATAATTGCCCACTTTTTCCACATCTTCCTACAAATGATGGCCATTTTGGCTACAAACAAAAACAATTCGCAAAAAAAAAAAACCCATCGATGCTATTATTACCATATGGTTGAAGAATGGGTACCTTTAAAATAAATACACTTATTATTACATTTTCTTTCAAGGAGAGGTTTATAAAATTTAAAATAATAATAATAATAATACAATTAATATGATTATTTTGGGGTGCACAAATAAACAGATCCATTTCAGAAATGGAGAAATCCATAGTTTTGACTCTTACCCAAAATTGGATCTGGACTTCAAACCCTAATCGTTGGATTCGAAGAACCTGGTTTGGGAACCTCAAGCTACACGTGGATCGAGACCTGGACCTAGAGCTGGACTTGAAACCCCAATATTTGGCTTCGAAGAACCTAGATTGAGACCTGGTTTGGGAACTTCAAGGTGCAACCGTGGATCTAGACTTCAAACCCTGAATCTAGGGGAAGAAGAAGAAGAAGGAGGAGGAGGAGGTGGGGACATGGTTAGGGAACCTCAAGCTACACATAGACAGACATACATACACCACGTTTGCTTTGATATATAGGATATAGGATCCTGCAATGTGACCTAATTTCACAGGAGAAGAAATCTTGTAAATACGATCTAGTTTACTTTTATTGTCATTTGTAAGAAAAATTAAACAATATCCCCTTTAAGTAAATTTTTTTTTTCTTATCATAAATGGTAGGGCCACCATGCGACGCATGTCGTGCCCGTCGTGTTTTGTTTGTCCTGGATGGCGAACATGTGTCGTTCGGATAAACCTTGGCCGAATTGTGTGGTGGATGAAATTGAACCCGAAACCTAAGCAAAGTGGTCCCATGAATGAAGATTTGATGTGAGACGTATTGGTTTACAATACAAACGTCGGTCGCAAGAATGAAAACTAATATTAAATTATTGGTAACAGAGCGGGGGAAAATTGATATTTACTTAAATTGATGTCATATTAATTTCCTTAAACAATTACTTTATTTTTTCCATAGGAGGGTTCAATAAAATGGGTAGCCCGATGTTTGAGTCAATGCAAAACTTCTCGATGGCATAGTTGGGAACGAACCAAACAGTAAGCACTACGCTGACTGCTCCATTGTGGGTCGTCGCATCAATGGTTCAACCTGGATTGTCAAGACCGGGGGGGGGAGGGGAAGGAGGTTCAATTCCCTACACCCCTGGTCCTCCTACTCTTATCTGAGCTCTAGTTCGACGACCAGCCTAAACCCCCCCTGCCGCACCCCCCTCTTCCCTCTTCTACTTGCGATTGGTCGCCTTTTGTTATTTTTCGTCAAGTCGCACTCGTTTTCGCCATCTTCTTATTCGATTTTCGATCGCTCGAATCGTTCATTTTGTTAAGATGTCTTTTTTTTACCAGCGGTTAAAATTGTTGAACTTTTTCCCTCCACGAACAAATGTAAACGCAGAGAGCCCAGAGTCCGCTTTATCGGACCCCTGAAATTTTTGAAAAATACATGGGAACCCCCTGAGGATTCTTTTTGTCTATTTTTGTTTTACGAATACATTTAACAGGGTATAAATATTTAATGTTGTGTAAAGAGGTATTTCGTTTGAAGATCGTCATCATTTGCATCATTTTTTAACAGGAGTGTTGTAGGATTCGTGCCCTCCAAGGATGTTCATAGCTTGATTGAATGGGAAAAGAAAATCGTGCCTTATGAAATTTCCCGGGTTTTTTTTTTGTTTCCCGGGCTTGAATGACCCAACACCCACCAATGCCCCATCCACAAATCTCGTTTTAGGGTTTAGGGTTGAGAAATTTTTCTCCCAAGAAAATTAATAAATAGCTCGGAGAAAAGGGAGAAATTATATTTGTAAAATTAAAAATCTATACCATAAAAGAGGTATTTGATATGAATTTGTCTGGAACAACCCAAGTCGCATCACAAAATAAATCAAGAATTACTTTTTATGACGACCAAATAACAATTAGGGTTGTTTTGGGAAAAGGAACATTATGGCAACGCCGCAGGGCATATCTAACCAAATAATAATTAGGGTTGTTTTGGGAAAAAGAACATTATGGCAACACCGTAGGGCATATCTAAAGTATGTCATCGTGGCGAATCGCGGTTAATTTTAATTGGTAAATATTCTAGGACATTTTTGGTAAACAGTATTAGAGTTTTCACGCTTGCACAAAGTTTAATATATCACACATCCTTTTTAATCTATAAACATTCATTGTAACAAAATTTTTTGGGGATGGAAGATGAATTAAATGTCTATTAAACAATGAGAATAAGAATCAAATCTATTTCCCTCCAAAATGGCCACGGTGTTCCCATTTGGTTGTGGACGGCCAATCCCAACGTTATACGGGTCAGTTTATTTAACATATATATTATAAAATATGTTTCATATATGGTGCATGGGATTTTTGTATAGGCCACATTAAATACTTAAAATTATGTTCAACATTTTCCCAAGTGTATTGAAAGAGGTGGCACCCATATTGCAATGAATACATAATCGTATCAAATCTAACACAAAGTAATCTACCTTTTTTCAAAATTAAATTCCATTTATCCAAATAAATAACATATATATGCATGGACGACAATAAAAAGGTACGACACGTGACAAACAAATGGGGGGGGGGGAGATATTAATTTTTTTCCAATTTTCTTGTGTGTGCAAGAGGAATATGTCATGTAAAATCCCACGATTTGGAAAACCAAAAGCTATTTTGTATGTGTAGTATAACAATGTATAGCACTAAGCGCTTGTTCCTCGGGTGAGCAACACAACATATATCTCCATGTAAAATTCACCGATCCATTTTGGACTCTTTTACAGATAGTTCGCCCAACATCCGAACTGTGAACAATTGAATTATCATTTTTTGCATATGTTATGTCGGGAGGGAGCATGGCATCACAAACATCACATGTTAAACTCTGCGTGCAGGATTTGTTGGGATGGAGGATGAATTAATGTTTATTGAATGATGGGAATAAAAATATCATCTATTTCCCACCAAATATACCAAAGATAAATTGGCCATGAATTAAACAGGTCCGCAAATGTTATGTGCTACATCAATTATCATTGAAACAATACCAAAAATAAATCAATACAATCTAAATCTAAACTGGTAGTATTAACTTCGACAGGTTCTACTATAGTATGTGAGCACAATGGAATGGCATGACCAATGTTTTTCTTCAAATTGTCATATTGAAAATTTGGTGATTTTTTCAAGACATAACAAAATTAGCTGAATTCACACAAGAATTCTTAGATTGATATTAAAACAGTTAGGTTAATCCATAGCTTCTTTCCCTAAACACAGGGATCTAGTCTAGAAACTTTGGCTTCTTCCTTTTTGGCGCTCTTATCTTCAAGAATTGACATAGACAAACCAAGGATTTCCAGTCTTTTCATATTTATCTTCATATATTTCCAATTTCTAACTTACGGTAGGCAAATTCACCCTCTAAAAATTATTGTTTTGTTTTGAAACATAGTAGTGTGCCATATATATGATGTTATAATTTCCTCGAAATTTGCCTCAAAATAGCAAAATTGGTTGAAATTAAATTAGAAAGTAACATTGTCCAAAATTTCTTGGATTTTTATACAAGAAAGGGATAATTCACTCCCCAAAAAAACATTGTTTATGAGGTATATGGCCAAAAAAACAGTGTTTTATGAGGTATATGGGGGTTGATCAATTTGGGGTTTGAAGGGTTCAGGGTTTAAGAGCCAAGTCATTAGGGTCCAGAATAAGTGTGTAGTTTGTACCAAATGTACATGCACCTCCATTATCACCTCAACCTGACAAAATTTTGCCCACGAACAACACCTGATTCTAGTGTACTGGATAGTCTTTTAAATAACCCTTTATGAAAATGACGACTACTTATAATGACGAAATCTGTATGGGGATGCGACAAAGAAAAGACTGTTGTTTACATCAAGCATGCTTTCAAGCAATGTCATAGTAAAGTTGCTAGTTCAGAGGTACCACCAGGATTCAGGGATTGAGCATCTCAGAAGTAATCTAGATGCTTGTTGTCGATGTTCTCGTGAGCATCCGGTATATCTCAGAAGGCACAAAATATGTCTAGATTGGTATGGTGTTCATGGTAAACTGAAATGCAAACATATCCCAAGATTTGTGAATGATCGAGCAGCACGAAGGTTGTTGTTTGTTCAGAAGCTCAACTTCACAGAAGTGAATTTCTAGGTGTGATATAGAGTTGTTCCCCTATTTTTAGATCCTTTTCAACTACCTCCAACTTTTATCTTACAAACTAGCGATGTTTTTTTTAGAATGCACAATTGCTCAGAGTTCACACAATGGGTCAGTAGATTTTAACAACCTAGTTGCTAATGGAGGGACTATGGGGGACTCTACAGGTATTGAGGAGTGTTGATGCGAGTTTTGGTCTTGGTCATAATTCGCAAGGTCCTTACCACGGGCCAAAGCTCGAAGAGAAACCTGACAGGCTTGGAAGAAACCCTAAGAGTTATTAATCCTTGCTAAAGTGAGATGGACACACAAATGGGTGTTGAGATGGAGTTGAAGGTTGTCAAAGGATTTGCAATTTGCATCTGCCAATTCAAACACCAAGGTGGTTGACATGGTGTCCCCTGCACCACCATATGTTCCACCAGCCAAATTCAAGTAAGCATCTATAGCAAGGGCTTTTATAAAATCCAAATGTTGTATAAAACAAAGCCCATTGCTTGGTGATTTTTATATGGCGAATTTGCATATGGTTATTATGGGCTCAATTTAGCTGCATTACGTTACAATGGTTGTTTCTGGGTTTTCCTAACAAGAGTCCATGCTCCATCAAACACGGAATAACCTGTAGGGGACAATGTAGGAGTAGAAAGTTTCATTTAGGACTGTTTTGCTTTTAGTGGTTAGGCATCTATTTGGCTGTGGCAGGTATGAATGGTACCAAACAACCAGTTTGGTTGTGGTTTGTATTTTGGCAAAGGCAGTTGAAGAAGAAAATCTGAAAGTTCATTTCAGTGAACACATTGTATGTTCCAAGTTCTATATACTCCTAGACCTTGATTTTGTTTCTCAAATAGTTTGGTTGTATGTTAGTTGGGCTTCTAATGACTTGTATGTGTTTCCAGATCAGCTGCACAATTTTTACAACAGTTTCTTCACCCTGCATTGAACTATCCAAAAGAATGGCTCCAGGCCTCTGTTATCAGGTCACTGTGTGTTTCTGAAGGCCGAGTGATAGATGGGCCAGTGTAAGGGTCTCTTTCCATTAGGCTGCTGTGATCACAGTTACACACAGTGTGTTGTGATCACAGTAGCCTAATGGAAAACCACTGACATATTAGCATCTTGTTTCTTACTTTAGGGACAGTCAATTTCCATTGGAGAATTACAAGTGTGGTGAAAATATGTAGTTAATTAAAGGTCATATAAAATGATGGATGTTGTGATTTAATGTCACTTACAGCAAATGATGGAATGTGTGTTGGCAGCTAGGCCTGGTCATTAATCTCAGGGAGCCATTGCCATGCATGCTACAACTCCCCTTGTTTGGCAAGGTGACTAATTATAACTATGCCATTTGTGTTACAGTAGAAGGATAAGCCATTTGTGTTACAGTAAAAGGATAAGCACATTGCTAATGTGCCTAGGCTACTCACTAGGTTAACTCCCACACGTTGACTATGCAGGTGATCCCTGCAGAGTGTAAATATGCCTGCTTGAAAACCAAGTTGGAGATCAAACTTGTCAAGACTACGAACATTCATTGGATGCAACTTGGGTGCAACACAAAATGCGGGACTGACTGGGATAAGTTAGAGGCAATTGTTAAAGAAGAGGTGGGTGTTTTTCAGTCTTGATATTTTGTGACAAATATGCCATATTTGATGCTTTACTGTCAATGTGCAGTCCTACATCTTGTACTGCAAAGCTAGAGAAGGAAGCCGAAGTAGAGGTGAATGGAGCAGGTTGTTCATACACAACTGGATCTCAAACATCAATTCCAGATGTTGCCAAGTGTGTACCTCCACACTTACAGTTTACACATTTGTTGCGGTTACAAGTTGACGGTGCAGAAATCCTCCAGGGTAAAACACAGTGGAGATTAAAGAAGTCTAAACACTTGCATTGAAACTGGGTGCTTTTTGTAGGGTAGAGAAGAATATTATAGGACACTTAAATCTGTCATGATATGTTATGATAGGTGTGTTATGGAAGTCTGTCATGATATGTTATGATAGGTGTGTTATGGAAGGGAAGGTAGGGGATCTAGTAAAATTATTTAAGAGTTGTGCAATCCAACACTTCATAGAACCACCTCCTCGATACCCAAGGGTTACAAACCTTTTTACATTGTAAATTTTGAAATTTTGATATAAATATTTATTTTTGCCTTCCAAAGTGACTCCAAATGAATATAAACCCTGCTTCCAAAATAAGAATACAGTGTCATGCTCTTGCGATACACAGTGGATCTCAAAACCATTTGCGAATCATAATTCTTCGAAACACTGTAAAAGCCAAAAGACCAAATATACCATGTCACAGACATCGCTACATTTTTACGGGTAAAATCATTCCAGAATAGGTTTGTGAAATCATAGATTTCGCAAACTTTTAGCGACATTTTGAGAATCCCAAAATGTTTGTGTTAGATCTTACATCGGAAACAGATAGACTTTTGAGTCGATTCGCTAAGTCGCGGTGATGGGTTTGTTGCAAATAGTTTCCGATGTAATGTTAATCGCAAATTTTTAGCGGCATCTTGAGAATCTCGAAATGTTTGCGTTAGATCTTATATTGGAAACCAATAGAGTTTTGAGTTGATTCGCTAAGTCGTTGCGGTGATGGGTTTGTTGCAAATAGTTTCCGATGTAATGTTAATCGCAAACTTTTAGCGGCATTTTGAGAATCCTGAAATGTTTGCGTTAGATCTTATATCGGAAACCGATAAACTTTTGAGTCGATTCACTAAGTCGTTGCGGTGATGGGTTTGTTGCAAATGGTTTCCGATGTAATGTTAATCGCAAACTTTTAGCGGCATTGTGAGAATCGCAAAATCTTTGCGTTAGATCTTATATCAAAAACCGATAGACTTTTGAGTCGATTCGCTAAGTCTTTGCGGTGATGAGTTTGCTGCAAATAGTTTCCAATGTCATGTGTATCGCAAACGGGTAGCGGCATTTTGAAAATCGGAAAATGTTTGCGTTAGATCTTATATCGAAAACCGAGTCAGTTTTAAGTCGATTCGCTAAGTCGTTGCGGTGATGGGTTTGTTGCAAATAATTTCCGATGTACTGGGAATTGCAAATGATGTATAGAAGAAATTATAATCGGAAAAGTTTTGCGATTGTATCAATTTTGGGAGTTGCGAAGAACTTGCGATTGTATGAGTGCGAATGTTATGGTTTCGTAACAGCTTAAGAGTTTGCGAGAAATTGTGGTTCGCAACTGTGGGTTTTCAGAAACTTTTTTCTTTGTTGTTTACGATGATATTTGGATCACAATATACCCCTCTTTTTTTGTACCATGTACGAGTCTCTTCGATGTCTAATCATAAATTGTTTGAACAAGCTTATGTATTTTGACATGCAACTTAATGTCCTGCTCTGTTCCAAAATGTTTAGTTAGGCTATGTTGATACACTTAGTCAAGTCTTACTACCATCTTTTACATGTATAGGGGAATGCCTACTCCTGAAGGGCTTCCCTAATTATTTGAAGGTTATAGCCACAAGAGCGGTAGCTTGAGATTGTAGGCCCAAGAATGAAGGCAGGCCCATCAGAGTAGGCCTTCCCAAGTGTAAATTAAAGCATGAAAGGTTTTATATTTGAACGGCACAAGGTTTGCATGGGATCATTGGAAGGGTCCTTCAATTGACGAACAAATCTTCTGTGTGGAGAGGTGCTTCCAAATATAAAGAAAAAAACCTAAGGTTTGCAGCTTTCTCTTGACTTATGGAATTCAAACATGAGAAGTCATGGAAAGCACTCTGGTTTCATGACTGATGAGACCCACTATGGGTGGGTGGCAGCAGAGATGGGCTGCAATGGCACCAAGCACAATGCAATTGAACAATTTTTTCATGGAATCATAAGCTTACAGAATATGTGAAGGATGGGTAACCTGAGAAGGCAATGCTGCTTTCCCAACAAATGCAATGAAAAGGAATGACTCCTGACAAAATTCACTTCTGTCCAGGTGATTTAAGGTATCTGTTGGTTGCAAAACAGTTGAAGATATATGGCAAGCTTATTCATGAACAGCTCATTCAAAGTGGTTGCAAATCTGATGTCTTTGTGGTGAGTAGCTTCGTGTACATGTATGCAAAAAGTGGGATCATGCAGGATCCTTGGAGAGTGTTCAACAAGATGCCATCTCAAGATGTGGTCACTTCGACTGCCATGATATTGGGACATGTGCAATGCGAGCAAGGGCAGATGGCACTAGAACTATTTCAGAAAATGCAACAAGAAGGTGCATAGCCACATTCTATTACTTTTGTGGGGTTTCTGAATGCATGTTCCAGTGTTGTGGCATTTGAAGAAGGTTGGTGTGTTCATCAACAAATCATTCAAGGTGGTTTGGAGTCGGATGTCTTTGTGGGGAATAGCTTGGTTGACAGACATGCAAAATGTGGGAGCATTGAGGATACTTCAAAAGTGTTCCACAAGATGCCGTCTCGAGATGTGGTCACTTGGAATGCCATACTTGGAGGATGTGCCATGAATGGACGTGGTAAGGAAGCTTCTTCACACATTTTGAACGGATGTGTGAAGAAGGTGTCCAACTAGATGATATCACTTTTGCTTGACTTCTGTCAGCTTGTAGCCATGCAAGTTCAACAGATGAAGGCATGCAATGTTATGCTTCAAAGATTAAAGACTATATGATTTCTGCAAAGTTGGAACATTACACTTGCATAATCAACCTTGGCCATCCTGGCCGTCTATAGGAGGTAGAGAATATTATTAAAGCAATGCCCTGTAAATGAGATGTGGTTGCATGCATGGTTTTGTTGAAAATTCATGGTATTGTCGAGATGGGAAAACATGTTGTTCAATGGGTTTTGAATTGGAGCCTGAAAATGCTACAAGTTATGTGCTGCCATCAAACATCTATGTTGGTGTTGGCAATAGGCATCTCTGTGAGAATGTTGAACAGCAGAGGTGGGAGAGACGTGTGAAGAAACAGCTAGTTTAACCCTGGATTGAAGGTGGGCCAACCATGGGCAACATTGCCCACAATCATGAGCTTTCCAGACTCACATGGGTGAAAGCATGAAATAAGGAGCCAATAACAAGGTGCATACATTTGTAGTAGACAATCAGCACCACCCTCAGATGATTGAAATTCATGCAAAACTACAAAGATCGTCAAGGCTCATGCACAATGCAGGGTATGTGCCTTCTACGAAATTGGTTCTGCATGATGTGGCAAAGGAAGAAAATAAGGTGTTTCATTTGTGTCACCATGCCAAGAAACTTGGTATTGCATTTGCGCTCATCAACACAGCTTGTGGTACTCCTCTCTAAATAAGAAAAGATCTCTGGGTTTGTGAAGATTGGCACACTTTCACAAAGTTCATTTCAAATATAGTTGGGATACCAATTGTCGTGAGGGTTGCCAATCACTTTCATCAATTTAAAGATGGTCTTTGTTCTTGCACAACCATTGGTGATGCCAGTAGTCTGTCTTGTTGATGACAATATCAAGTTCATTTTGTTTACAGTAGCATGTGTATTGGTATTGTTCAAATGGGTGGTGAAGTCAGGGTTCAATCAGAATTAACATATCATACAACTTTCTTGTTCTTCGGCCATGGCCCCCCTTAATGAAGGTCCATTCATAGATCTGTCTTGAGCTGAGTATATCCAAGGCTTGGGTTTGTGTGCACAAGGTGACAACATATGTGCAAACACCAGTGATATTTTCAAGTTGAAGATGTGACTAAAAATCAGTGATTACCAGCTTTCCTTGAGGTATGAATTATGATGTCCACATTTCAACAACCGTTGAACCCACCTCATTATAAACATGCCATATTATCACAAAGATTCTCACTCAATGATTTGATTTTGATTTGCTTTGTTAAGGCATGACTTTCCCAGTACACATTCGTTTGTTGTGACTGCAAAAATCAACTTGTAAATATACCTGTATGGATGGATGTATAACTGTGGGAATTGATGTACAACAAAATAATTACTAGTAATTACAAATAATAATGTTAATGTTGGGGTAATAATATGGATAAAAATAGGGAATAAAATAATGAACCTCATGGGTCCTAGAAGGAAAATCTTTTGACTAGGGGCATAAAGGTTGATTATGAATAATTTAGATAACTATTTTGGGTTAATAATAATGGGAGGTCAAGTATGTAGAGATGACCAAATCCTAAATTTTCAATAATGTAAAACCTATCCATACAAGGATGGAAAGTTATAGGTGGCATTTGATGATTAGTTTGATACATGGGGAATAGATGTAAATGAATGTGGTTAAACATTCATCCACTTCTTTCTTTGAAATATATAACGGCTAGAAATTGGAGTTTTGGGCTTCATAATTTGCATTCAATAATTTCATGTTGTCAGTTGGATCAACACTTATAGAAGCATCATATGTGAATAGGAAGCCTTGAAGAAATAAAATGTGGAAATGATTGTGAATACCATTGTGCAAACTTTAAAGTCTTTTGGTGAGCGATCCCCATAAAAGAGAATCTTTAAACGCATGTGATGAACTCTCTTGGGGTGTAGTTCTCACATAAAGATTCGACTTTAGGTGCATGGGTGATCCTATCCCAAAAGAGTGTAAAGTTTCATGTCAGAAATCATGTGAATGATGAATGTTACAAGTGTTGTTTTGAAGTATGTTTGATACTCTACCTATGTGTTCAAAAAAATTAATCAAAAATTAATCTTCATAGTTTTGAACCCCCTCCTAAGCTACAATTCTTGGAGTGGGGTTTGAACCTGGTTTTTCTCATTTCAAAACCTACACAATTCTAGTTTTGACACATCTCTTCAAATTCAGGAATCTCCAAGTCTTGTGCCATGCACACATTACACATTTATTTATGCTAGCCAATATATAGATAAAAAGTTTTATATGAAATTAAAATCAAGGTTTACATAGGTATGAAGTAATGTTGGGTGGGTATCACAAACATTCGCGAACATCCCAGTCTAATCCCTTCAAGGTATCACCTTGAGTGATGCCCTAGCAGAAAACCAAGATACCGGATGTGAAAATCAAATTTTAAAAATAAAAAATAAAAGTTGAAAATTGGGTAAGGTCTAACCCTTTACTTGGGTCTGGGTCTAAGGTTTTAGCTGCTTGAAAACTTAGGGTTAGGTTGGAGCCATTGCATTGTAACAGTTTTTTCATGCAAACCTTAAAAATATGCATAAAAAGGTGTTGTCTCTTAACTCCCCTTACTGTGGTTTTTTTTTTTTTCTTATAGCATTATTGTTTTGTTAATGTTTTTATATTTGGTTTTGTTGCCTTCTTGCTCTTGCGCCTTGCTTACTCTCATATGTTGCTTAATTTCACACCTTGATATTATCATACTTTGCTTATTTTCGCATCTTGCTTATTCTCACATGTGTTTGGTGCCTTGCTTGCCTTTGCGCCTTCATTGTTATCAGGCCTTGTTTACTCTTGTGCCTTGTTGCTCTCGCACCTCGCCTTGCTTCTATCGCGCCTTGCCTATTTTTGCACTTTGTTGCTCTCAGGTTTTGCTTGTTCATGCCTTGCTTGCTCACACCTTGCTACTTTCACGCCTTACTACTCCACGTCTTGCTCTTTTGCCTTGTTGCGTTGCTCTCACACCTTGCTACTTCACGCCTTGTTGTGCTGCTCTCATGCTGTGTTGCTTTTTGTTATCGCACCTTGTTGTTGTTGCGCCTTGTTGCATGCTACTCTTGCTTTCATGCCTTGCTGCCCTATTATCAGTGCCCTAACATTGCACATCACTACCCTATTGTCACGCCTTGATGCCCGCCATTTTCAAGTACCTCCTAGCCCCCCCCCCATTGTAGCTTCGTTGCTTTGTTGTTCCCTTTCCTGCCTTGTTGTTTGACCTTGTCAATTGGTACTCCCTCCTCACTTTCTTGTACAAGTGGAGGAGCTTGGAACAACACCAACAAGCTTCGTCCAACAATATGTTTTTTTTATCTTTCCCCATTTTCTCAAGTGTTTTTTTTTGCATTTTTTTTTGGTTTGTCATTTTTGTAATTTTGTTGTAGTGTAGTTTGTGAGTTTTAATTTGTTGTTGTTTTGTTTGTTTGTGTGCAAGATTAAAACTCAAACCTTTGAATTTAAATCGAAAACCCTTAAACCTAAACTTATTTTTCCATCATGAATTTTTCCATGATGAGATGAGAGAGAAAAATGAGTGATTTCTTGATAATTTTTCTAAATCTTAAACTCCATTATTTGTAAATAACTATTTTAAACCTTTAAACCCAATTGTTTATAAATTCATTTTTTTTTTTCTTTCTTTCTTTTGACTAAATTTTTTGCATAGTTTGTTGAAGAATAGTTGTTTTTTTGTATTATCTTTGGACATAGTCTTATGAAAACTACCAATGGAACAATCTTCTCCAAATGTGAATGTGATAAGTGGGAATAATGAAACAATTGAAATATGTATGAATGATGTAGTTTTGGAAAATAAGTCTGAGGAAAATCCAAATGTCCAAATAGAAACAAGTAGGAATTGAAAAAATGGTAATGAAGAAATAATGAAGGAAAACTTGAAAAAACTGCATGCTCACAAAAATATCTAGAAACCACATGGTAGAAATTTTTCATGTTGGATTTTTTATTGTGTAAATGATAATGTAGAAGTTGATTTGATTAACACACAAATTATGCGTTGAATACTCTGTTATGAAAAACTAGTAATTGGAATAAATCCAAGAACTCAAGAGAGGAAAGGATTGATTTCTAATTACAAAACCAATGGAATAACTTTTTTTTAAAAACATGTGGATGTAGATCATTCTTTTATTGCACAAATGTTTGGAAAAGAAGTGAACAATATTTTGGAAAGGACTAAAGAAAGACAACCATCAAAGAAGAACAAATCCATCTGGAGGGTTAATCTTTAAATTTTTTTCTATCAAAGATACCTTTAAAAAAGAGGACGTTTCACAAAAAGAATTTTTGGAGGACCGTAGTCCGTTAATTGTTAAGAACAATTTACCTATCCAATTTGTGGAGAATATGTGGCTTAAACATTTAATTATTCATCTTTGTCCAAAATTAAACTTCTCTTCCAGAAGGCAATTTTCACAAGACATCACTAGGATTAATGGAGAAGACAAATGAATTATATGTTCTTCCTGCATTGGCAAATGTTAATCTAACAACGAGCTTCAACCTCTGGATGTCTAAAAGAGCTAATGATGTGTTCACATTGGTGATAAAAATTTTAAGTAATGATTGGCAACCCAAACATGTGATTATTGGTTTATTTAAAGCAACAAAAACAATAGGGCAAGCCTTAAACAAAAGTTTGATATAATTGTTGCACAAGTATGGTTTAAGGAAAAAGATTATTGCTTATATCAAAGATGAAGGATTTAATTTCAATGCAATGACTAGTGTGTTGAAATTTGTTATAAATTGAGAATCTTTTGAGATAGAAAAGAGCTTCCAGGGTATTTGTTTCAAACATGCGTTTTCAAAAGCATGTCAATATGGCACTAAAGAGGAAAAAATATGAATTTTTTTGAAATATGTTTCTATCAAGTCTGCCCAAATAAATTTACAAAAATGCATCACTTGGCCTAAGAAGTTTGGGAAAGGGCAGATAGGAATGGAATAAGGCTTATCTTGAAACTGGAATTTGACCCAAAATATTAAACATTCCAATCAAAACAAGGTAGTTTTTTCAAATTCATTATTTCAACTCTTTAAAGTTTTTGTGGTTTAAAATTTAATAGGATTACTAATCAAGTTGTTATTGCTTCTTTACACATTTGCTAATAAAGTCATTATGTTTCAAGAAGCTTTATAATTTCAATTTGCCATTGTGCTTTGTTACAGCAAACATAGTATTGTGACAGTCATTGGTCAAATGCCTCCACCTCTAACATGGCAAATTTCTCAAACTATTGTTGATTATCTTTCCCCAATTATTTCTACATGTGTTCTTAATTAATCACATGGACATTGGCTTTTTGGGAATTCAATTGTTAATGATGAGTTATCTTTGTTGGCTTCTAACATTAAAAGGGACGTTATCAATGTGCTGGATTTTTTCCTCTCATTCTTAAAAGTTTATGATAAGAGGAAAGCCCATAATATGATTTCTTTGATGTTAGACCCTAGGTATAAGAGCCTTCATATAATATCTTCATTTGTTGGAAGGGAGCAAGGTGTTGCTCTTATTGAAGAATATGATAGAAAATCCTTATATCCTATGTTTGTCAAATGTCATGAACTTTTGCATCCTTTAGTGAGATCAAAGACGAATTCTATTGACCAAAATCTTTTTGATTAAGATTGCAATTTGGATATATATTTGAACAGATTGCAAGCACAAGTGAACCAATAGAAAAACTTGTCAAGAGGGAACTCTTGATTTTCAAGAGGTATCGATCGAATGTTAAGGACATCAAATGTCCTTTTCATTGGTGGCAGAAATATGAAGCAATGTTTCCCATAGTTGGATTTTTAGCTTGATAGATTTTGGGGATTGTTGGATCACAAATAGAAACAAAAAGGATTTGTTTTTAGCTAGAATTCTTACTAATCTTAAGAGATGTTGTTTGTAAACAATTGTTTTTAAAAAGTTGATTTTTGTCAACAAAAATTGGCCTAATGATCCTAGAATGGGATGTCTCCATCTAATTTATTAGAATTCCTTGAAAGAGATATGGACTTAGAAGAGGAGTTAAATTTTTTTGAAAGGGAATTTGAAAAGGATGAAGTTGTTGAAGTGTAGAAGTTCAATAAATAAATTGATGATTATTTTAGAATTTTTTTTAAAAAACATTGTTTATGATGTTTTCATTGTTGAAAAAGAAATCAAACCAATAATTATTTAATTTTAGTTTTTAAAATTATTTCTAATTTAAAAAAGTAAATACCCAGTTTGTGATAACCAACAAAGGAGAATTTGACTGTTATCAGATTTCTGAGAACTCACATTACAAAAACCGATTTAAATTTTTAAAAAAAATGTTGATACCCTTACTTAGTGTAAGAATTAAGTTTTTTTGGGGGGAACCATATCCGATAGGTACCATATTTTGTGAAAATCAAACGCGATGGGTATCATAAAATTATGATACTCGCCCAACATTGGTATGAAGTTCAGGAACTAATTAAAACAAGGGGGGTTGTCACACTATGGCCTTGTCATTTACATTAAAAAATATCTTAAGGCAAAAGAAGAATTATGTAAATTCAAATATTTCACCATATAATCTTCCAAAAATCCTTGAAAAAGAACCAAAATCCTTCAATATATTAAAATTCTACAAGTAATCTCAAGTTTCAACACAAGCCAAAATATCATCTTTCAAAAAGCCTCATATGAAAACTAACCTATTATTTATTACCGAGGGGCCAAAATCACTTAAGCTATTATACTCTATTATGAATCTAAACACAATATCCTTGCCTATCTTAGTAGGCAAGGCCAACAAAATCGAGCCCGTTTGTCAACTTTTCAAAAACAAAATCAAGTTATGTATTTAAAAAACCATCTCTCTTTTCAAGTATAATGTTTTTTCCATGATTCCAATTTTGGGTCCACATTACCAGAAGATTAGTTCCAAACGTTCAATTCATACACTGGTTCCAACAAAAAGATGTGAACTCAAGTTTAAGTCACAAAAATCCCCACACTAAACCCTTGATTTTAACATTGAAAACCAAATACTCTCACAACACTAGTAGATACCCACCAGATATTATAAAGCAAAATAAAAACAAAAATGGACACTTTTTAAAAAAAAACATACAAACAACTTTTTTGTAAGCAATTTTTTTCCATTTGGTGTTTTTTTTCAAAAAAATAACATTCTGTCAAATATTCCTTTTCTAATCCCCAAAAAATTATTAAAATGTTCTTTCAAATTGCCATATTTCTACACATTGTTCAAGCAAGTAGCTAGGACATAAAAGGATTTTAATCAAAATTTACTTTAAAAGTTAGCCTATAGCCAAACATGGCTAAAATCTCCTTGTGGATGATCACCCATGTAACAACATCACACCCATGTAAGCAATTATGACATAATTTGTTTTCAAAATCATCCCCGCCCATCACGACAGAGGAGGAAAATCATGGGTCTACCTACAACGTGTCCACCAACCACACTATGAAAATCAGCACAGGTCAAATTGTGGTAGCCAAATTAACAATGGTACAAAGTAGCTAGCTAGTAGTATTGTTGTTGACCAAGTTCCTTTGGTTAATTTTTTATTGAAAAAAAAAGGGGGTAGTTTAACTTTTGATGGGCCAGAATTGTTGCACTCAGGTTACCTATTATCTCTAGTGTTGTCCCTACCTACCTATCTACCTAGGTACCTACTCACTTACCTACCTATTTCTTACCTTATTTACTTACCTACCTACCTCCTTACCTATCTACCTTGGTACCAACTCAGTTACCTACCTATCTCCATACCTAACAACTTACTTATTTACCTACCTTTTTACCTATTTACCTAGGTATCTCCTATCTACCTACCTATTATTTTGTGCTTTGTTATGTCCTCCTTCTAGCACAAGTGGTTGCTCAATGAAAGGTTTTTTTTCCTGGTGGTGTTGTAGCTCCTTGGATTGAAGATTATGCCCAATTTCTTTCCTTCCTTCCTTGTTTGTTGTGGGTCTCTTGGGTGTGTGTATTATTGTGTGTATTCTCTCTCTCTTTCTCTCTCTTTTTTTCTTTCTTTCTCTAATAGCCTAATGGTACATTGGGTCATCTCAATTTATGTCCATCAAAATTTTAATTGCAACTGCAAGTCCTGTAGCTTGAATAACAAATAAAAATTGGAGGACCTTTTCTGAATCATGTTAAGAAAATTCAGAGAGCCCTACACTTGATGTTTTGAAGCTCTTCTTGGGTGGTTGGTGTTTTTGTTAATGTCCTGAGTCTGGTGTGAATGAAGAGAGGTTTAAGTGGAGGGAATTACTTTAAAGCTCACTGTTTAATTGTTGCTTTGCACCAAACTTAGACCTACCTGTGAAGGAGTCTTGGTACTACTAAGAAAGATGATTTTGTGTCCAGACACGAATGTTAACTAAATCATCACATAATATTATCACATAATTTGTGGGTTGTATAATTTTGTACTTGACATAAGGTGAAGATGATTCAATTTAATGTGCTTGTCATCACTTAGGCATAAGCAAGGTGTTATGTATCAAAATGGACCATATTCACAATTTTCACAAACCATCCATTGTATATTATATTAATCTTTGAAACCAACTTTAACGAATAATGGTGATTTTTCCATGAAGGAAGTGATTCAAAACAACCTTAGGTACAAATAAAAGTCCTAGTTTTAGTTTTATGCATGGAGCTAGGGGGAAAAAAAACTAAACTTGGATGTGAAAAATATTTTTGCAAGGTCACATATGCTTGGAAACATTGATGAATTGATCATGGCACAACAAAGGTCAACAATGCTTGCTCACATATAGCCATCCTGTTCTTCTACAACTCTTCTTCCTATTGCTCACCACCATGCAAGATTTTACATGTCAATGTCTTGCTTAAGCCTCTCTATCTTTCAAGCACTTGGGCATTGCTAATTTCTTTTTTTGAGAACATTGGGCAATAATTGGTACAATTTTGATTTCTACACCATATGTTATCATCTATCATGACTCAGGATTCAAAAACTTTGCCAAAGTACATAATTCAAAACAATGTCATGGGAGATGAACATGTAAATCCAACCACCTTTGCAATGATTGTGGAAATGGCTTCCCATCAATGCATGTGAAGCTTTACAACCACTAGTCAACTAGTATTTGTCACTGCAAAGAGGATCCCAACATCAGTACTTAGTATAAAAGTAACCAACAAACCATGGTAATACATGCATTCACAAAGACCACATAGACCACTAAGGACTTGCAACAAGAACAGAAGCTTCATCAAATGTTGCCAATTTCAAATCCAGAAATTATCGAAAGATGCCATTGCAATTTCAATAGAATATACAATAATAAAATGGTCTGTTTGCAGGTTTGCAGTGCATGGCAATAGCCAATGACACAAGTGTCACAAATGTAAATCTATTGACCATGGCCATTGCAAGGTCAGCTTTTGTTAGTAATGTAGTTGGTGTGCTATTATAATACCACCATCATCAACTGCCAATGCACTGCACCCAAATGTCACACCATGATGACAATTCTTGCTTTTCTCCAGCATTGATCCAACCTTATATGTGTCAAATACACAAAAATTGATAAAGAAAGCAAAGTCACCACAATCTTGTGAGATTCTATAGCTAAAATTCTAGTACCCATCTAAAAGCATTAAACCCTACATCCATCCATACAAGTCTACTTACATGTTGATTTTTTGCAGTCACAACAAACAATTGTGTACTAGGAAAGTGATGCCTTAACGGTTGCTAAAATGTGGAAATCATAATTCATACCTCAAGGAAAATTGGTAATCACTAATTTTTAGTCACATCTTCAAGTTGAAAGTATCACTGGTGCTTGCACATATGTTGTCACCTTGTGCACACAGACCCAAGCCTTGGATATACTCAGCTCAAGACGGATCTATGAGTGGACCTTCATTAAGGGGGGCCATGGCCGAAGAATAAGAAAGTTGTATGATATGTTAATTCTGAATTGAACCCTGACTTCACCACCCAGTTGAACAATACCACTACACATGCTAGTGTAAACAAAATGAACTTGATATTGTCATCAACAAGACAGACTACTGGCATCACCAATGGTTTGTGCAAGAACAAAGACCATCTTTAAATTGATGAAAGTGATTGGCAACCCTCACGACAATTGGTATCCCAACTATATTTGAAATGAACTTTGTGAAAGTGTGCCAATCTTCACAAACCCAGAGATCTTTTCTTATTTAGAGAGGAGTACCACAAGCTGTGTTGATGAGCGCAAATGCAATACCAAGTTTCTTGGCATGGTGACACAAATGAAACACCTTATTTTCTTCCTTTGCCACATCATGCAGAACCAATTTCGTAGAAGGCACATACCCTGCATTGTGCATGAGCCTTGACGATCTTTGTAGTTTTGCATGAATTTCAATCATCTGAGGGTGGTGCTGATTGTCTACTACAAATGTATGCACCTTGTTATTGGCTCCTTATTTCATGCTTTCACCCATGTGAGTCTGGAAAGCTCATGATTGTGGGCAATGTTGCCCATGGTTGGCCCACCTTCAATCCAGGGTTAAACTAGCTGTTTCTTCACACGTCTCTTCCACCTCTGCTGTTCAACATTCTCACAGAGATGCCTATTGCCAACACCAACATAGATGTTTGATGGCAGCACATAACTTGTAGCATTTTCAGGCTCCAATTCAAAACCCATTTACCAACATGTTCTCCCATCTCGACAATACCATGAATTCTCAACAAAACCATGCATGCAACCACATCTCGTCTACAGGGCATTGCTTTGATAATATTCTCTGCCTCCTCTAGACGGCCAAGATGGCCAAGGTTGATTATGCAGGTGTAATGTTCCAACTTTGCAGAAATCATATAGTCTCTGATCTTTGAAGCACAACATTCCATGCCTTCATCTGCCGAACCTGCATGGCTACAAGCTGACAGAAGACAAGCAAAAGTGATATCATCCGGCTGGACACCTTCTTCACACATCCGTTCAAAATGTGTGAAGAAGCTTCCTTACCATGTCCATTCATGGTACATCCTCCAAGTATGGCATTTCAAGTGACCACATCTCGAGGTAGCCTGAACCCACCTGCTGCAGCCATGGGTATGCCAGCAGTTGGGGTGCAGCTCCTCATGTCATGAAGAGCTGTACCAGACTTCCTTGCAGGAGGAGCAGGTTGGTGATCATCAGTCGAATGTAGCTGGCCAGCTGCTGAAGATCTACTCTGCATCATCTTCTCTTGCAGTTTCTTTCGACCTGCACACAATAATATTGCACACTAGGCAATGCATCATCAGATCTTACGCAAGATCATCAGACCCGACTAGCAAACCAGATCAGCTCGGGCCTGTAGAAGCTAGGCCTGAAATACGGAAGTCTTACATTTTGATGGCGCCACTGTTTTGTAGCAATTCCGGCTCTCAGCTCGAAGGAGTTGTGCGAATTCCTCGTGGTCCAATGTTTGCCTCTGCAGCAGCATCAGCAGCAGGAGAGGAGGAGGAATCATCATCTTGACATGCATGATCTTTGAAATAAAAAGTACAAATTATCTGCATTCATAGATCCTGAGAGAAAATGCATCCCGGATTGATCACTTGGGTGGCCAGCCCCAGGGCAGATGCAGATCTGATCGTGGTAGCAGCTGGAGACGATGAACTCACCAGCTCTTCATCGTCCACATAATCTTCTTCAGGGTAATGCAGCATTTCGGTTGGCAGTTTGAATTTCAAGCATGCCCTGTCTTGGGCCCTGCAGCAGCAGCAGCAGCAGCAGAAGAGCTTGATCAGAGTATTAACGTGATCAAAGCAGCAGCAGCAACAGCTTGCTAGAACATCAAACAAAGAAGCTTCAAACGCTGAAGAAAGGCAAAAATCGTTCCTGTAAGTCTCATGATGATAGACAACGTTTAAACACGTACCTTAGAGCTTCCTCTTCTTCACGGTAACAACCTGCAGCACCACATGACAAACAAGGTCTCGTGACACTGGCACATGATGATCGGCTGCTGATCAGACATGCAATTACACAATAAGGACACATGAGCTGAAGGACAGGAGCTAATTCTTGAAGAAATTTTTTAGCGGATTCTGTGAGTCCTATCTGATGTGCAGCATGTGATGCTTTCAAACCTCGTGGACGTGCATGGAGTGTACTGCAGGATCAGTGAAGTTCGTGTGCTTCTTACCAATGAAGATTCGCATCTTGTCGGTTCCTTCATAGGCTCTGTACAAGGCAAAAGAAACCCACGAGATCAAACCACGTACACTGCAACATCATCAGTATTTTTGCCACTACAATGCAGCAGCAGCAGATCAGATCGATCGTTTGTTGTTGGGTAGTTCCTTACTTACTTTTGCCAGGCACCATACAAGCTGGTGTTTAGATAGAAGTGTATAAACTTGTGGGTTGATCTTCTGGGTGGTGGCGCTGCTGCTGCTGCTGCACGAATATTGTCGACGATCCCGCCGCATCGACGCGGACCGAGTTCTGTGAATGCTTGAGTACTGCGCCGGCTGCTGTTGCCGCTGCTGTGCGGCGTCGTGTCGTGGATCGATCTGCGCGGTGGCTGTGCTGCCGCTGCAGCATGCAGATCACGGCCCCCCATAGCTGTTGTTTCCTTCCGTCCCGATGATAATGCTGCTGACTCGCGACGTTGGGGAGTCATGATTTCTCGATTTCCTGGCACGCTCGCGGGTACAGGTACTACTGCAATTCAATTTTGCAGAAACTTGTTATTATCTGAGGAAAATAGGCACCCCAAAAAAAAAAAAAAAAAAGACGCAGAGAGAATGCACACTGAGAGGTCTACACAGAGAGAATGAAGAGAGAGAGAGACACACACACACACACAGAATGAGAGGGAGGTGTGCACAGAGAGATGAGAGCTCGGGAAGCAGTCAAACTAAAGAACTCGTGTGCATCATTTAAGAACAAGTGTGGAGAATGAATATTTACCTCAAGTTGCAGCAGCCGGAGAGGTGGCAAGAGTTGAAGAAGTGCGAATGACGAGGAGGAGAAGAAGAAGCTCGCTCCAAACTTGAACTGCGAGGAGGAGGAGAAGAGAGCGAGCTCGCTGCAAGTGTGCGGGTGGCGGAAAGGGCGGAGACTTGGAGAACGCAACAACACCAGCGACGCAAAGCTCGGTATATAAAGCCTGCCCTGCTCAGGGAGTCGGCTCTCCCTTCTGCCGTCCTGCCCCTGTCTGTCTCGGGCAGCTAGAATGGACCAGGACCAATCAGCGTTCTTAGTTATCACCTACTCTCAAGGATGGATAGATGGATGAATGAATGAACTATAGTTGGTGAATTAGGTCGACACTTTTTCATTGGGGCTTTTTCATCTGGTCCCAAATGTTGCTATTTACCAGGATGCCAATTTTAGAGCTTGGTAATTACTTCTTTAGTTACTTTCCACCCAGGTCTTTAGCTTTAGTCTAGATATATATTATATTTACTTTTCACCTTTTACTCTAAGTGTAGTAAACCAAAAGGCCTAGGTAAGGCCCTAGGTTGAGGGCCTAGATAAGGCCCTAGGTTACTGGACATGGGTCCACACTCAGTTCTGGTAATGCCCTCAACCAAGGGCCTGAACATTTTCTTTCACAAAGAATTTGGAGCATCTTCAATTTAAGACAAGGTTCGGTTTCATCTTCATTACACACAACTAAACCACCCAAAAAAAAGTGAAAAAAGGTGTAATTAATTTGTTCAACCAGTACACACACTCTAAAATAAAGAATATGTAATATTAATTATGTACAACCAATCGAATGCAATATTAACTTGTTTAAAATATAGAGCCAAGTTTATAGTTATTTTCAAGAATATCATATTTATGTACTTAAAGAATATGAACCTTTTGGAAATGGGGCAACAACACTTTTTATTCAATTTCAAAAATAAGTAGGTTCTTTAGTTTAAGTTCTAATGATAGTTCCAAAAAACAAACCTTAGAACCTCAATGTGTCTGAATACCTTAGAACCTGACCTTATAATTTGATTTGAATCAGGACCATACTGGAAAGGATGATAATTGGATGAATGTATGGATGAATGAATGAATGAATGAATGACGATGGGTGAACGAGAAACATTTCTTTGTTGAGCCTCTAGTCCCACAGCTAGGTAGCTACCACGGAACTAGCTTAGTTAATTCTTATTTACTTTCCCACCTATTTAATTTTTAATCTATCCTGTACTAGCCTACTACTATGGCAAAAACGAAGCAAGTGAACAATTGTTCACCCTAATTACCTACCTTCTTGCCTTTATCTACCGACTATGGTGGACCCACCGCCTGGGTTCACCTGTGGTGTAACCCATCTACATATACTTGTCTACCTACAAACCATCTACTCATCATTTATTGCCTGCTCCGACCTTTGTGCTAACCATTTATGCACGAGCCCCTACTTAAGAATAGGTTTTAGGGTTTGCTTTTTTTTTCCCCTAGCTACCTACCTAGGTTGCTAGTAGGTAGGTAGTAAAAACAGCTCTCCCATATGTATAAACCATATATTTACCTAGTAGTTACCTATTTTCCTAGGTATCTACCTATATATGAGACCTATATTCTACAGAATTAAGTATGGAGGTGAAACCAAATATTAACTCTGAGGAGGTTCATCCACAACTGAGTAATTACAGGCATCCAGTGGATGACGGTGCACTGTTGGAAGTGGCCGGAAACTGGGTGGCTAAAGTAAAGTAAGTTAGTTTAAGTAAGTAAGCACTGCTGATAATAATAAGCTTACAAAGATTGATGGGACTGGCGGTCGGGCAGCCCGTGAGAAAAAAGGAGATCGAGGTGCGCTGGAGGGCTGGAGGGCCCCCCCCCACCCACGCATGGACACTATTCCGAGGCATGTGGAACAACCAGAATCGCCACGAACACGATTCCAGTATAAAACAAACACAAGAACAACTCCACAATCCCATTACCATCCAAGGAAATACTCTTGAGAGTTGTGGTGAAGAGTTTTATGCTGAGAACTTGCCTGCAGGAGCTTGAGAAGATTCAGTTCTGATCAGAATTAGTGTTGTTGTTGGTGTTGTTGTGGTTGCACCGTCGTCTAGAGTGAGTTTTGTGGATATTTCCAGAGAGCTCCCCAAGGAAGAGTCCATCATGGGTGACCATTCCAATTCATGCGGTAAGCTAGTTTGGAGCAGCAGCAGGCTCGTCATGGTAAGAACTCTGGCAGCTTTGGTGCTCACAATTCATAGCCAGGCTCGATCAGAAGCTCCTGCATTGCTGCAAGGAGCTGGAGCTGGTGCGGAGGACCATTTACCGCAGTTGGACACCACGCCAGCAGCAGCAGCTTCGGCTTCTTGCGTGCTAGAGAAAGCGGACTGCGAGATTTTGGAGCTTCTACGGCATAATCATGGGCTGCGTCTCTCTTTCTTGCAAGAGAATACGTCGTCGGCTCTAGCAGTTTCGCGCGATTGGGGTCTCATCAAGCACTTGCAGCCAGCTGCAGTTCTGCACCCAACTTCTGTTCACGACATTGCTGAACTCATTCGAGCAGTGGCATCTTCTTCGTCTACCAATCTCACTATCGCTGCTAAAGGCGTCGGTCATTCCATCAATGGACAATCCCAAGTACGTCCTGGTCTCTCTTTTGTTGGATGCTGCTGATCATCATGATCATCAGCTTGTCGTGTTTGAATCGATAAGTCAGGAGCAGGGTGGTCGTCGAGATTGCAGCTTGACGTGACATGATGCATGCGATTGTTGCAGGCAGACAAGGGAGTGGTGATTGAGATGTCCACAATGAAGGGGATGATGAAGGTGATGCCGTCCGGGGACGAGGATTGCGCACTCCCTTTTGTGGAAGCAAGCGGCGGGGAGCTTTGGGTGGATGTGCTGCAAGCGACGCTGAAGGAAGGACTAGCACCCAATTCCTGGACCGATTATCTCTACCTCACTGTGGGTGGCACTCTCTCCAACGCAGGAGTGAGTGGCCAGACTTTCCGCCATGGTCCTCAGATCAGCAGCGTACTGCAAATGGAAGTGGTCACAGGCACGGGACAGATCGTCACTTGTTCCGCTAGCAAGCAGCCTGAGCTTTTCTTTGCAGTTCTCGGCGGCTTGGGACAATTCGGCATCATCACCAAAGCCCGCATTCTCCTTGTGCCTGCACCTCAGAAAGTACGGTACTGTACAATATCGAGCTGCTGCTTGCCGCTGTTCTTCATGATCAGAATAGTCTAAGCTCTGCTGCTCTTGTGTACGAAGAAATCTTCTCCAATGCGTTAGTAGGAGTAGCAGTTCCTTTGCATCGGTCCTGAGATCCTGGTCCATTGTGTCTGTACATGGATCTTCGCTGCTGTTGCAGGTGAGATGGATCCGAGCTATGTACTCGGACTTCGAGGTTTTCAGAAGAGACCAGGAGATGCTGATCTCCGAGATGGAGGATCAGCTTCACACCTTCTACTACGTCGAAAGCTTTGTGATGATGAACAACCAGGACCCAAGCAATGGCTGGAAATCCGTCCCTTTCTCGCCTGATGCAGATCAAGCTGTGAGCGCCATGAGCGGCAGCACGTTACCTGCAGATCCCGATGCTGCAGCAGCAGCAGCATCTTCCCGCGTGCTGTACTACTTGGAAGCTGCCGTTGGTTACCACCTCGCAGATGTTGGTCCGGCTCTAGAGAAGGTAAAACACTGCTGCAACAATCCCGTAGACCCGAGTTCATCAGCTTTTGCTCTTCATGATCTTCTTCTGTAGTTCCTAAGGAAGAAGAAGAAGAAAACTTGCAGCAGCATTATGGTCAGTGATCTGATGCGAGAAACCTGGGACTTGGTGATTCTCAGCTGCTGTGTTTGTTGTTGTTCCTATGGTGGCGCTTGCAGAGAGTGGAGAAGATGTTGGCTCCTTTGAGCTTCATCCGGTCGCTCATGTTCAGCACGGACGTCTCCTACTTCAAGTTTCTGAACCGGATCCACGATCTGGAGCTGAGCTTGCGTGCACAGCAACTGTGGGACGTGCCGCACCCTTGGCTCAACATCTTCGTCCTCGCGTCTTCCATCACCACTTTCGACTCCTTGGTGTTCCAGCAGCTTGTTCCTGTGGAGTATGGCGGACCCGTTCTCGTCTATCCACTCAACCGAAACAAGTAAGACAATGTGAACTCATTCTCGTGACAATTCTTTTTTGTTTCAGGTCGCATCAGGTATTCTGTTGTTTTTGGGCTTGGGAACTGGGGCTACCACCCTCGTTCCCATGCCCTCAAACAACAGAAAATCCTCTGGACCTGCCGTTCACCTATACTGTATTCCAGATTTGATGGTTGCAGCAAGCTTTGTAGGCATGGGATTGGATCTGAATGGGTTGTTGTTTTTTGTTGTGTTGCTCAGATGGGATAGGCGAACGGCTGCAGTGGTGCCAGATGAAGAAGTGTTCTACTTGGTAGCCTTTCTGAGAAATGTGCTGCCGTCTGGCCCAGGTCTTCAAAGCATGCTGGATGAGAATGCTAGAATCCTGAGAGTTTGTGAAGATCTGAATGGCAAACATTAGTTGCCAAGGTACACTGAAGAGGAGCAGTGGAAGCGGCATTTTGGGTCTGAGAAGTGGACTGCATTCGTCCAACATAAGCACATGTTTGATCCCCATGCCATTCTGGCTCCGGGACAGAACATCTTTCCCAGGAATCAAAACCGCCTGGACCAGCTGCTGCTTCATTCTTCTGCTTGATGATTCTTGCTTGTACATACAGCACCGAGAATGAATGATGCCTTCGAAACTTAGCACCATTCATTTATGTCAGTGAAGAAGCACATACACCACTGAGGCATATTACATGATTGGAAGACTTTGGAAACTTTTTCTTCCACAACCCCTTGGACTGTGATTTGTGAAGGAGCTTGAGACTGTATGAAATTACCTGATCAATGTTGATTTCTTTCATAAAATGTGTGATTGATTTCCAAATTCCTCTAGGAGGAGGTAGGTCGTTGACAGCTAGATTTACCAATCCTGATGTACGAGCTGATATTGGATTCAAGGAATCTTGAGACACAAAAAACACTTTGTAACCTCAATTTGTATGTACTTTGCAGCTTGGGTCATTCAATTGCTTTTTCCAGAGATTCAAGGGCACAGCAGGAAGAATTCAAACTATTGTAACTTTGTTGAGCTTTAAAAGGTTCTCTTGCTTTTGAAATCTTGAACTAGTAGTGGAGCCAAGAGAAAAGTGAAGAAATGTATGTGAAGCTTTGTGTTGTTGTAATAGCCATGATGACAATTTCTCTTGAAAGTAAATATTTCATGCCAGTCTGGTTCCATTTTTCTCTCCACCATGGGCTTCCCAAATGCCAAAGGAAGTTTCTCTGGGAGTTGTTCCTTCCCTCTCAAGGGCAACATTTTGGGTCTCAATTTCTTGGGCAATGCAAGCTCAGCTTCATTAATCCTTTCAAATATCTGGCCTGATATTATGTCCAACTGTTGTGTGAAGTCTTTAGCAGCTCCAGCACAAACACTCCTACACTCCTCAACAAGTGTCAGCAACTTTCTTTTGTGGGATCAATATGATTCGTGAACTCTGGTGACATTTGTTTGCAAGTGAACTGTGCACTTTGTGAGTAGTACGTCTGCCAGTTTCATCAAATCATGATCAAGAGCAAGATAATTAATCCATCCTTCAGCTTGCAATGGAACTGCCACACAGTGCCCACTGAGAACTCAGATTGCAGCCTGCACCGGAGGCTGCCACATAGAGCAGATTGATTCAAAGGTTTTGTGTATTCAACGAATATTATCTCTTGACTTCTTGATTGTGAAAGATGTATCCTGACACTCTGTCGATTCCTAGCTTAAGTCTGAGTCCGGATCACCATATAAGTTACAACTGTAATATGATGTACATCATGTTGGAGATCACAATCTCCACACAGAACAAACACAACCAACTGGAAATGGGAATGTTGCCATAGTCCCTTTTCGAAAGGGTTTTTACAGGGTTTCAAACTGAGAACAATGTCCAGTTCAAAGGGGTAGTAGGTACTTTCCACAAAACACTTGAGAGGACACTCACAGATCAGATGTTCTGATTATCCCATTGTGTTTGAACCTGAGAGTACAGGATATATGTACTCGTAAAATGAAATCTGAATCTTCACTCACTGGCTATTGATGTCTTGACCTTGAGATGTGGAAAAACAAACAACTCTGTCACAAATAAAACATTGCCCAAGAATTTCCTGAAAGTCTGCTGAAAATATTTTTTGCGGTGTGTATTATTCTTATGTGGATAGTCTATTTTGCTTCTGTCTGGATGGACATACTGCTGCTTGCGGCATGTCATTTGGACTACATATAACTCCATTCTCTTAAGAACTGGCATTGTACAGTCTTCAGCACCCAGCAGTGCTGATATTCCCTCCAACATAAGCCGCCAGCAGAAATATTTTAGTGCATATGTGCATGTTATCTAGTAGAATCTGTCCTCCACAAAGGCCACGGCATCTCATGTAGGATAATGCCCTTAGAGTGGGGAGTTCCCAAAGTAAGCATCCCTTGACTCAACAGTGCATTGGTAATTAGAGTGTTTGCCACTGCCAATAGAGTCCTTGGGAGCATTGAACAAACATTAGACCTCATAAGGCACCTGAAAGATATTGAACTCATATGTGAAGAGGTGAAACTAAAATGATTGCATAATCAGTACTCAGTGGGCTACCAATGACTGCTTAAGGACTAACTGACCAAATATGAGGAACAAGTTATCTACGAGGAAATCTAGCCAAGAAGATAAAATCTGAAGTTTCTGCTACCTTGACAACACAGAACTCAACTTATCCTTACTATTTCAACCAAATATATCCAAAGTGAATGGTTGTTCCACTGAACTGACAGAAAGTATTGAAATAATGGGACTTAAAGACAACCTACCAAAACTAGTATTTGTTATAAATTTCTCTCTAACATTCAGATCTGATATGTTAAACCTTTGTATAAGGAGAGCTCTCAAAAGAATGCAACCAAACCAAATTAAATCACAATTCCAAAAGCATGAGAATAGAGAAATTTTCGTTCGCACGCTGAAGAAGAAACAGCAAGGCTAACACTTCCTCAGGAAGCCACAGAAAGAACCAAACAAGGGAAGACAAGAAACAAAAGAAAAACAAAATTCAGAATATCAGATTGGGCAAGATTGGAGACCACATATGCACCAACAGGAGAATTAAGAGATACCAGGAAAACACAGAATGAAGGATCTGGAATACTGGAGCCGATGATTTTGATTCAAGAGATACTGCTAAGGAAACCAGTGTTGAAATACTTAAAATTGTGAATGAGGCAGTAGATGATACTTCATCCACCACTGGAAGCTCAAGTGTGAAGCAATTGCATGAAACAACAGACTTATGGAGCTTGAATCCATAGGGTCATTATGCCACAGGTGACACAGTACCTGGTGATAGCATTTCCAGGACAAATACTAGTAAAAGCAGTGAGGGGATGTCACTTGGTAAGCTGTTTGGAAAGGCTACACCAGCTTCTGCTGATGATGGTACTGCTTCAGCAGACTTTCTGGTTGAGGTAGGCCATGCAATATCAGTGCTAATCACATCCCCTCAATCAACCATAACTTGGCTTATAGACATCAGTTATGGGACATGGCAACAACCTTGTAATTAAGTTTGGTATTATCTCTGATCTGTTTGTTTGTGATGACCAGTCATTAAGTCCCATTTCAATGGAGGAGTCTTGGTCATCAGTAGACCCAAAAGGGTCAAAATTTGCTCAATGGTTTCACTTTGAAGGTATGAAGCGAACTCCAATTGATCTGATTTTCTACTCTCTCACTATCTCTGTATGTTGTGTTATGTGTGTGTTCATGGTCTCAGTGGATGTAGTGATCCAGTCACACCACAAAATTATTATTAGCTTTTTCTAGATTCAAACAAACTCTCAACACTTGGCAGGAATCTGAGGCAACTCTTCCTGCCAACTAACCCCAGAAGAAGCTTCACACTCCCAGTTTGTTTAAATAGTGGGCCTACCTCATGATCATGATCCAAGGTTACAGTGAGAAAGAAAGCCTAAGTTATCCACTTGCAGTAGCAGTAGCAGCAGCTGGATTCACATGTATCACATAAGAGCTCAAAAGACTACTTGAGAAACAGAGCTCAATCTAGAAAAATTCACTGCTATATAGACAGAAGCTAACTCTACTAGTAGAGAAGCAGCTCCCTGTGAAAGAGCAGAGCAAGCATTCACAGTTGTATGGATTAGAGGCTAGTAGAGAAGGAGCTCCCTGTGAAAGAGGAGAGCTAGAATTCACAGTTCTAGTACAGACTAGAGGCTCCTAGCAGCTAGCTAGCTAGAGAGGCAACAGCTCCTCTGTGCAAGACTTCTAGAGCTACTAGAATTGCAGCTGCAATATAGTAATTGTAGCAGCTAGAATACTATTGCACAATTATATAATTGTGAACCCACGTTCACAACAGTGTGTGATCTTGTTCAGTTTTTGCAGTCATGACCAAGCTGCTTCTTATAATTAGATTGGGGAGGATGCAGCAGTCGGTACAGTCTTTGCTTATGTGTTTTCTCATCTCTATAACTGCCAGTTTACTACTTGCATCAGGTATGTTATACTCATGATTCATCAACTGCTACTGTGAGCTTCGAGCTGCGAAATGTGTTGTTTCTTCAGATTTTAGAACTGCATATATGTATTTAACACTGTAACTGTAATCTACGTCCTGAGCTGCACGTACTTGCGGACCAAGTACTGGTTTTCACTAACTAATAGGGTCTCTGGGCCTGATACTAATAAAGATAGTCCTATGACCAATTAGCAAGAGTTCATAACATTATGTCTGACCATGTGAAAATTTGCCAGAGTTACTAGTATTTGTACAAATGCTAACATTACAGCTTAGAATCTGTAGATATGAGGTGAAAGTCTTTTGGACACTTGTGACTTTCTCAATATTTTCACAATCTATGATCACATGGCATGTCCCCAAAACATCTTGTTAAGGATACTCCCATGTCTATTTCATAGTATTATAGTTTTCAATCATCTTTGAGTTTGCACACATAAGGAAAAAACACCTAATCTCAGCCATACTACTGGCTAACAACAGACACCATAACAAAGACCAAACAAAGAAACAAAGAAAGACAGAAAGGGAAAGGACAGGGAAAGACAAATGAAACAGCTAGGAAAACTCATTGGGTACCCAGGTGTGCCACTAGAATCTAGTCCCACATCAGCCATCTCAAATATTGATGGACTTCGGCAATGCTTGGATTTCTGCATTCACCCATTTCAAACATCATTTAGTGCTCAGCATTTTATGTGGCATGTGAGTGCATAATAAGTTCAACATATTGTAATTTCCATTTGGCCATCACAAAGGATTAGGTTTTAGGGTTAACTTGCCAATTTTGCTTCTATAGCTACCTTATCACCACGCCCAAGGTGGCTTACATTTGCAACTGCCCCTCTTGCATCAACCATGTGTTCAATTTTAGTCTTGGTGTCACGTTGTTACCAATATATCATTAATTTCTCCCATTGTTCTCGGTCCACTCCAAGTGGGCAAGCTTTGGCACCTTTCTGTGCATACCTTCTTTTTAAGCATGTTCTTTCTCTTTTCATATATCGCCTTACATAATCCCTAAAGCCAGTAGCACTTAATTCACCACCTACATATTCAAATTTCCCATCCAATTGTAAGCGGAGTTTAGCCATGTCTATAGGGTCCTATTCTGTAACCTTAACCACTGCCATGTTCAAAATCTGGGGTGCTAGCGACCTAATCGCACCATCCCATGCATCCTTCCCTTCACATGCACCATCAATTTTGCCATGTCTTGTCACTTACACCTTCTGGCCTGGCAAGCCTTTCTCCTTTCGTTTTGTAGCTTCAAATTCTATAGCTCGCTTTAAAGCCCGTTGTTGCATACGACTTTCAGCGAAAACCTTGACTTGGGCATCTACTTCTATTTCATTGTCCAAGGCCCAGTCTGGTGCTTGCTCGCCCATCGGTGAATGTGGTTGCACCCTTTGACATAGTCCTTGATCACATACACCCCCTCCTTCACCCCAGGTTGATTCACACATGTTGCTTCTAGCCCTTCCAAGTGGCACAACAGTTTGTAAGTCCCTTGTGCCCAGGGCTCAATCTTACCTTCCAATTAAGACATTGTGACACTTGGCAAGAACTCCACTGTCTTGTGTGCCCACATTGTCCATCATTCCATGTGCATTCTAAACTTCCAACACCATGTTTACATGCCTAATTATTGCACCTTGCAAAGTCACCACCATGCAGTCCACTTTGTACTGCTCCCAATGTGTTCTTTAGAGCCCTACACTTGATGTTTTGAAGCTCTTTTTGGGTGGTTGGTGTTTTTGTTAATCTCCTGAGTCTGGTGTGACTGAAGAGAGGTTTAAGTGGAGGGAATTACTTTAAAGCTCACTATTTAATTGTTGTTTTGCACCAGATTTAGACCTACCTGTGAAGGAGTCTTGGTAGTACTAAGAAGGATGATTTTGTGTCCAGACACGAATGTTAACTAAATCATCACATAATATTATCACATAATTTTTGGGTTGTATAATTTTGTACTTGACATAAGGTGAAGATGATTCAATTTAATGTGCTTGTCATCACTTAGGCATAAGCAAGGTGTTATGTATCAAAATGGACCATACTCACAATTTTCACAAACCATCCATTATATATTATATTAATCTTTGAAACCAACTTTAATGAATAATGGTGATTTTTCCATGAAGGAAGTGATTCAAAACAACCTTAGGTACAAGTAAAAGTCCTAGTTTTAGTTTTATGCATGGAGTTGGGGGAAAAAAAAACTAAACTTGGATGTGAAAAATATTTTTGCAAGGTCACATATCCTTGGAAACATTGATGAATTGATCATGGCACAACAAAGGTCAACAATGCTTGCTCACATATAGCCATCCTGTTCTTTTGCAACTCTTCTTCCTATTGCTCACCACCATGCAAGATTTTACATGTCAACGTCTTGCTTAAGTCTCTCTATCTTTCAAGCACTTGGGCATTGCCAGTTTCTTTTTTTGAGAACATTGGGCAATAATTGGTACAATTTTGATTTCTACACCATATGTTATCATCTATCATGACTCAGGATTCAAAAACTTTACCAAAGTACATAATTCAAAACAATGTCATGGGAGATGAACATGTAAATCCAACCACCTTTGCAATGACTTTGGAAATGGCTTCCCATCAATGCATGTGAAGCTTTACAACCACTAGTCAACTAGTATTTGTCATTGTAAAGAGGATCCCAACATCAGTACTTAGTACAAAAGTCACCAACAAACCATGGTAATGCATGCATTCACAAACACCACATAGACCAATGAGGACTTGCAACAAGAACAGAAGTTTGATCAAATGTTGCCAATTTCAAATCTAGAAATTATTGGGAGATGCCATTACAATTTCAATAGAATATACAATAATAAAATGGTTTGTTTGTGGGTTTGCAATGCATGGCGGTAGCCAATGACACCAGTTTCACAAATGTAAATCTATTGACCATGGCCATTGCAAGGTAAGCTTTTGTTAGTAATGTAGCTTGGTGTGCTATTATAATACTAGCATCATTAACTGCCAATGCAATGCACCCAAATGTCACACCATGATGACAATTCTTGTTTTTTTCCAGCATTAATCCAACCTTAATATGTGTCAAATACACGAAAATTGATAAAGAAAGCAAAGTCACCACAATCTTGTGAGATTCTATAGCTAAAATTCTAGTACCCCATCTAAAAGCATTAAGCCCTACATCCATCCATACAGGTCTACTTAAATGTTGATTTTTTGCAGTCACAACAAACAATTGTGTACTAGGAAACTGATGCCTTAACGGTTGCCGAAATGTGGAAATCATAATTCATACCTCAAGGAAATTTTGACTCGCTCCTAAGTCCCAAATTGAACCCACTTGAGGGTCCAACTATGTAAAGTTGCAGAAAGTTGGGACTCAGGGCACGCTCCCTGACACTAGAAAGGTACTTCCAGCACTAGAAAGGGGTAGAAGGTTATGCTAGAAGTCCCGGGAATCAGACTAGGAAGAGGGCAAGCTATTCACTTACTCGAATCTGCATCAAAACCAACCACAAGTTGGTTAGAACTCATTCTGCACCCTTTGGGTGTTGGGACAAGCCACGGGCAACCTTGGATTCACTTGACTCACCACGGCCCGAACTCATTTAACTCACCACGACCATGGCCCATATAGTATTCTTTGCAGCTCGTGGGGGAGGCTACATCCAAATGGCTCTTTTTCTTGGGACTCCCTTGTTGGAGTCCCGAAATTGTCCCGAAACTGTCCCAGTTACAGTCCCGGGACTTTGGGAGCTCATAACTCCCGATTGCAGAGTCCAATTGCAACAAGGTCTAAACCAAAGTTGTAGCCCTCATCGAGATCTTTCCAACGCCGTGTTGCACTCTCAAATCAGATGTCAGGAAGAGGTCGATTCTTGACTTTTAGTGGTCGGGAGTCAAATTGCCACTTTGACTCCCAACCCTTCTTTTGCCCATAACTTGGGCTTCAGATGTCCAAATGACCAATGCGAGGCCATTTTTGATATCTACGCTTCAAGACCTTTTTAATGTCACCAAGAAACCTTCAATTCCAAGTGTTTTGGGCCTTGCTATCGAACTCCAAACATTCGGGAGTCCCGGAGGACTCCAAATCCCCAACTTTGGGAGTGTTGGGCTTCACCCCCGCACTTGGCCAAAGTGGGGTTGCGACAAAATTGGTAATCACTGATTTTTAGTCACATCTTCAACTTGAAAGTATCATTGGTGCTTGCACATATGTTGTCACCTTGTGCACACAGACCCAAGCCTTGGATATACTCAGCTCAAGACGGATCTATGAGTGGACCTTCATTAAGGGGGGCCATGGCCGAAGAATAAGAAAGTTGTATGATATGTTAATTCTGAATTGAACCCTGACTTCACCACCCAGTTGAACAATACCACTACACATGCTAGTGTAAACAAAATGAACTTGATATTGTCATCAACAAGACAGACTACTGGCATCACCAATGGTTTGTGCAAGAACAAAGACCATCTTTAAATTGATGAAAGTGATTGGCAACCCTCACGACAATTGGTATCCCAACTATATTTGAAATGAACTTTGTGAAAGTGTGCCAATCTTCACAAACCCAGAGATCTTTTCTTATTTAGAGAGGAGTACCACAAGCTGTGTTGATGAGCGCAAATGCAATACCAAGTTTCTTGGCATGGTGACACAAATGAAACACCTTATTTTCTTCCTTTGCCACATCATGCAGAACCAATTTCGTAGAAGGCACATACCCTGCATTGTGCATGAGCCTTGACGATCTTTGTAGTTTTGCATGAATTTCAATCATCTGAGGGTGGTGCTGATTGTCTACTACAAATGTATGCACCTTGTTATTGGCTCCTTATTTCATGCTTTCACCCATGTGAGTCTGGAAAGCTCATGATTGTGGGCAATGTTGCCCATGGTTGGCCCACCTTCAATCCAGGGTTAAACTAGCTGTTTCTTCACACGTCTCTCCCACCTCTGCTGTTCAACATTCTCACAGAAATGCCTATTGCCAACACCAACATAGATGTTTGATGGCAGCACATAACTTGTAGCATTTTCAGGCTCCAATTCAAAACCCATTTAACAACATGTTTTCCCATCTCGACAATACCATGAATTCTCAACAAAACCATGCATGCAACCACATCTCGTCTACAAGGCATTACTTTGATAATATTCTCTGCCTCCTCTAGACGGCCAAGATGGCCAAGGTTGATTATGTAGGTGTAGAGTTCCAACTTTGCAGAAATCATATAGTTTCTGATCTTTGAAGCACAACATTCCATGCCTTCATCTACCGAACCTGCATGGCTACAAGTTGACAGAAGACAAGCAAAAGTGATATCCTCCGGCTGGACGCCTTCTTCACACATCCGTTCAAAATGTGTGAAGAAGCTTCCTTACCACGTCCATTCATGGCACATCCTCCAAGTATGGCATTCCAAGTGACCACATCTTGTGTCGCAACCCCACTTTGGCCAAGTGTGGGGGTGAAGCCCAACACTTGCAAAGTTGGGGATTTAGAGTCCTCCAGGACTCCCGAATGTTTAGAGCTCGACAGCAAGGTCAAAAACACCTTGCATTGAGGTGTTCTTGGTGTCGTTGGAAAGGTCTTGAAACGTAGATATCGAAAATGGCCTCGCGTTGGTCATTTGGACATCTGCAACCCAAGTTATGGGCAAAAGAAGGGCCGGCAGTTTGATTGCCGACCACTAAAAGTCGGGAATCGACCTCTTCCCAACATTCGATTTGAGTGTGCGACATGGCGTTGAAAAGATCTCGACGAGGGCTACAACTTTGGTTCAGACCTCGTCACGATCAGACTCTGCAGTCGGGAGTTATGGCCGTACAAAGTTCCAGGAGTCCAGTCGGGACAATTTCGGGACTCCATTTCGGGAGTCCCAAGAATTTGTGCCATTTGGATGTAGCCTCCACAGCGAGCTGCAGAGAATACTATATGGGGGAAGGTGGTGGCTTCCCCCGAGTCCGGGCCGTGGTGAGTCTTGTGTGTCCAAGTGCCCGTGGCTTGTCCCAACACCCAAGGGTGTCCCGAATGCTAAACTAACCTCTTGTGGTTGGTTTTTTTGGATGCAGATTCACACAAGCTAAGCTAGTCCCTCTTCCTAGTCTAATTCCGGGGCTCCCAACACGACCCTCTACCCCTTTTTAGCGTTGGAAGTCGGGAGTGTGCTCTAAGTCCCAACTTTCCGTAACTTCACAAAGGTGAAACCCTCAAGTGGGTTCACCCCGAGACTTAGGGGCGCATCATCTTGAGACGGCATCTTGTGGAACACTTTTGAAGTATCCTCAATGCTCCCACATTTTGCATGCGTGTCAACCAAGCTATTCCCCACAAAGACATCCGACTCCAAACCACCTTGAATGATTTGTTGATGAACACACCAACCCTCTTCAAATGCCACAACATTGGAACATGCATTCAAAAACCCCCACAAAAGTAACAGAATGTGGCTACACACCTTCCTGTTGCATTTTCTAAAATAATTCTAGTGCCATCTGCCCTTGCCCGCATTGCACATGTCCCAATATCATGGCAGTCGAAGTGACCACATCTTGAGATGGCATCTTGTTGAACACTCTCCAAGGATCCTACATGATCCCACTTTTTGCATACATGTACACGAAGCTACTCACCACAAAGACATCAAATTTGCAACCACTTTGAATGAGCTGTTCATGAATAAGCCTGCCATATAACTTCAACTATTCTGCAACGAACAGATACCTTAAATCACCTGGACAAAAGTGAATTTTTTCAGGAGTCATTCCTTCTCATTGCATTTGTTGGGAAAGCAGCATTGCCTTCTCAAGTTACCCATCCTTCACATATTCTGTAAGCTTCTGATTCCATGAAAAAATTGTTCAATTGCATTGTGCTTGGTGCCATTGCAACCCATCTCTGCTGCAACCCACCCATAGTGGGTTTCATCAGTCCTCGAACGAAAGTGCTTTCCATGACTTCTCATGTTTGAATTCCATAAGACGAGAGAAAGCCGCAAACCTTAGGTTTTTTTTTTAATATTTGAAAGCACCTCTCCACACAGAAGATTTGTTCGTCAGTTGAAGGACCCTTCCAATGATCCCATGCAAACCTTGTGCCGTTATGAGACTATTTAAATGTCACCAGCTAGGCCAATTACTATGGTTGGCCAAATTTTCCTTTTACTGGCTGTCTTGAGAAGCACTTAATATCCCAGGGGCATATTTTTACATGAGGCCAAAACTGAGTTTCATACTATAAATGAATTGATATATCATTATCCAAAATACAGTTTACAAGCCATTATACTGCTGTAGATACTGCCCAATGCCCTAAAATTACACAATAGAACAAAGGTTGTACATGGATGTAAAATGTAGTGTACCTGGGCCATTTGACCTCAGTGGGTGCAGATGCTCTGCTATTATATTCAAATTATGTAACAGAACACATCTTGCACATGGATGTAAAATGTAGTGTACACGCCATTTTACTGCTGCGGGTGGAGATAATATGGTGTACTCAAATTATGTAACAGAACAGAGCTGCACATGGACGTAAAATGTGTTGCATGGCAAGCAAAAGACAACTCTCTGATGAGGATGAATGATGACGATCATCCCCTGTGCACTCTGTAGCTAGGGACTTTGATAAGAAGACCATTTCATGCAAGAATCCAAGACCAACACAGTATGCAGGTCTAACTAATGCAAGCTTTCATGTACAAAGTGATGCAAATTGATGTTCCAAAATCATCAAGAGAAAAGTTCTAGACAATTGAGATCATAGAAAGTTTTACATTCAAGAAAACATTATGTAGCTATGTGTAAGCAGCTTCCATTGCTTGAAGAAAATGTTTTTCCTAAATTGTAGTTCTGCACAATGTCTAAGCTTGCATGTTGTGCTGGGAGTAAGTGAAGAAAACTACTTCTTCAAGAAGTAAACTTCTTCTTGGAAGATTCTTGTGTACTAGTAATAGTCATGAGATCTATTGATCACCTGCATGGCTTGGTCCTTACAGTGTATACTAGTGCACCAGCTCTAGAGCATGAAATCTGCATCTTCATGAGCTACTCGTTGGTTGTGAATGGCAAGGCTTGAGGCGGGGCTTTATATAGGACCACCTCTATATAGCACCACCACGGACTCGCTGTTCCATGTGCAGCTCACAGTGTTGTAGACCATGTGGTTGGCTGCCTTTGCTGCCTTCGCAGCCCTGATGTAATTGAAGCCTCCATCGCTGCTGCTGAGAAGCTGAAGCCGCTGCTGCCGCAGGTGGAGGGATAGCTCCCGTCCTCGAATACCCATTCAGAGGAGATGGATGCGCGGCCGCTGATGATGATGATCCGGTGGATGATTCACAATCACTCTGCACATGAGTAGTTTGCGATCTTGGTAGGGACCAGCCGCGTGTACCTGATCTCATGTTTGGGTCGGGAATTCTTTTCAACAAGGAAAGACAGTACTCTGCGTCCTCGTTCACAGCGGAGCCGTACAAAACAAAGTCCATGTGATTTAGTTTTTCCAGGCAAAACTTCCTTCGTATGTGGGACCCCGTAATGCGGTCGTGCTTCTTTAGAATCTTCAGAAATGCTACAAACACCCATGATGATCAATTAATCAATCAATCAATCAGGCAGCATCGATCAAGTGTTAATATGAAATTCTTAGTGAAGCTAGAAGAAAAATCAAGTTCTTCACTAGACTTCTTCTTCATGGGAAGAGAAAAGCATCATTCATATTGCAGCAAGCTGATCATGCATGATCCCTAGCTAGCTAGCTCTCGACATGGGGACTAGCTTAAGTGTTCTGGAGCAGCTAGCAGCAGCTAATTACCTGAGTGATTCAAATGGCAGAAGTTTGCAAGAAGTTCCGTCTTCGCAGCAAGGTTCCGCACGAATCGCCTGATCTCCAACAGGTCGGTTTCGATCCAGAATCCTTCTTGGTGGCTCATGGCATCCAACTCCTGTACAACATGAATGTATATAAGAAACGATTTTCATTCGTACTTCGTCAGATTATGAATTCTAGAATGAAGTTTCTTTTTTTCCTTGTTCTAGAAATATTTCACGAAGTTGTAAAACAGCAATTCTTGCACTAAGAGTCGAAAGAAAGAAACAACAACAACAAGGTCGTGTGCCAGCTTGTCAGAGTACCTTACATAATTTGGAAGATACTTCTTTCTTTTTTTTTAATCTTTCTTGCTCTTTTTTTCACATTTGAAGAGGGAGTGTCCTCAAATATATGTGAAGGTTCTTTATGCAAACACAGGGTCTACCTTTCAACCCTTCGGCAATTTTTCACAGACTGCACTCGTCCTTGCTAGTCTCAGACAAGCGCCTCAAATCAAGGAAGGGTCTATTGAAGATAGACCTTTCTTTTGTACTGAATTGTCACCCGGATTTACCTTGATAACCTATTCCACAGAAGATGGAGTCTTCTAGGTGTGTGTAGATAAGATAATATCTGGTCACTGATTGACCTTGTAAAAGATAAGTCCTGTAGGTGGGTCGGAAGGATAATAGGAGACTCGACAAACATATCACCTAAAGGATTAGTTCTCTAGGTAGGTCTTCTAGGTAGGTTATAGGTGGCTATTATGTGAGCATAATAAGCATGTAGATGGTTAGTAGTTAGTAAAAAGGTAAGGGCTAATGGGTTGTAGTAGGTAGGTAGTAAAACCGAAAACTGAGCTAATGTTTCTGAGCTAACCACTGTGATTAGGGTTTAGGACTAGGGAACTGGAACCCAATAAAAGAGTATTTCCTGTCCACCAACCATCCATCCCTCAGCGTTTTGTGTTGGTGGTTCACTCTGGCCCATAACAAAAAACAACTTTTCTTTGCTATTGTAGGGGAAACTTGTGATGGGGCTGTTATCTCCCTCCCCTTGCATTGGGTGAACCAGCACCCACACTGGTACCATGGTAAAAACCCTGAATTTTCTTTTAGGTTGCTTCTAACCACAGTAAATATCCCACCCTAAGACTAAATCAAGGTCTTTGAGTCCATATTGAATACAGCCACTGAAAGGCCTCACTCAAGAAAGTGAAGGTACCAATGTGGGTGCCGGTTCACCATGGCCTCTCCCTTCTAGGCTTTTTCATGGGCGACTTGTATACAAAGTTTTGACGCAAAAATTGTATGCAAATAACAAAGGTAGCAGGGTTTTATTTCTTCCTATTTTCTTTGCAATTTTTGTTAATGCACCTTTTGAAAGAGTATTTAGGGAATTCATGGCAGATAATGAAAAAGCTTACCATGAAATTGCTGCAGATACTACTTGTGAATTTGTAAATAAAGAATTACTCCAAGAATTGGACAAAACTAGAAATGCATCAAAGCTAGAGAGTGACGACAGAGTTGTACATAACCTAACAAGCTATTTGGCTAGCTTCGAAAGAAATAATGTCTATAAAAAATCCTCCTTAATGTTCATGGTTGGATGTTAAAAGGTAAAACCATGTTTATTCCAAGTTCTAATACTAATGATTTCAATTGTAACAGTTTCCCACCATTAAATTTATTTGTTTGTAACAATCCTTTCATGACAATCATTTGAGTAGACAATCACTTGCTACTCACGAGATATGAGTCTCAAGTTTATGAATGTTTTATGGCACTTTGAGAAGGTGAAAACTATCTAGAAACTGTAAAAAAATGAACTTGGGTTCCTAAAGACCTTTGGAGTGGGTTGAATTACAGGAATTCATCTCATATGTGTGAGTACCATGGCTAGAAAAGATGAGGGACCTTATGTCTAGTATTTAGGAGTGGGAGGCATCTTACAAGTGTTGGTCATTTCTTCTTTTTTTAAATTACCTCTAGTTCCAATTTTTCTTGTATAGGAGACGGGCCCAATCTCAAGGCCATTCTGTGTTTTGAGGCGCCTCACCTCAAAACACCAAATGGCCTCAAGTCCGGTCCCTCTCCAATGTAAAGATGACAGGTTTCTTTTCCATCCAAAGAAAGTATCAAGAATTTTGAATTGTAAGAATTTCCTTCCACCATGGAAGATTCCTGTAAATCTTCTCTCTAACAATGGACAACAAATAGCAATGGAAATATATCCCCAAGTCTTTATAAAGAGAAATAAGTGCTGGCTTGCAATTTTTTGAAATTGAAAAACCTCTTATTGGGTTTCCAAATTGGGTTTTTCCAAAAACCCTGATTTGAAGCAGCAGCTTTTATGAAATAATTAGCAAGCACTGTAAGTTTATAGAAGGTTATTTGACTGGGTTTTAGATTTTGGGATAACATCAATTACATGGTTTAGTTTATAGAGGTCATTGTCTACACACCACATTAAGCCCGCCCAGGTTACGGGTTGAAAATATTTCGCTGAAACATCTCGCTGAAATACACAATACATACCAATACAAAACATACCCTCAAGGTAATAGGTTGAATCAAATGACAGTTTTAACAAATCAAAACGTAATCCCTTACAACCTGGCGTGATAATAAAACATTGTTAGACATGAAAGAATTGAAAGATAAAGCATTTGAGAAATTATTGGGGAACCCATGATGAAACGAAATTTGAAACAGAACATAGTTCAATATTAAATCAGATTCAAGTTACAAAATGAACTACATCCAAATCCTCTTTATTAATTGCGTTGTCTGTCTGTGCGTTTGTCTGTCTGTCGAGGTCCCGATTCTGGGTTTCAGGACCTCGACGGACAGACGGACAGGACCTCTCTGTATATTTCAAATGGCGTTGCCCAAGGTTAATACCAGGGTCTTTCTTTTTTTTCTTTTTTTTTCCGCCCTTTTCCGACGGGCTGCCCAGGGTTAATACCAGGGTTTTTTTTTTTTTTTTTTTTTTTCCTCCCTTTTTCGGCGAGCTACCCAGGGTTAATACCAGGGTTTTTTTTTCCCGCCCTTTTCCGGCGGGCTGCCCAGGGTCAATACCAGGGTTTTTTTGTTTTTTTTTTCGCCCTTTTCTGGCGGGCTGCCCAGGGTTAATACCAGGGTTTTATTATTATTATTATTATTTCCGCCATTAACCGACGGTCCTACTCAGGCTATAGCATTTTTAAAAATAAAAAATATGACGAATTTAGTAAAACAATGCAGGGGCCCCTCATAGTGACCGAAGGTCACGGGTACCCACCAGTTGAAACATAGAAAGCTTGAACTTTGAAACATAGATTTCAATGAAATATTACAATCCCAACCTATAGAAAGATAAAGCATTTAAACCTTAGACTATTGATTTTTACATTAACATCATCAACAATGAAAGCATTTTATTTCCAATTTATTTTTTATTCTTGCATCTTTCGATTGATAGCATCCATCCATTTTTTTCAAGATGTGATTACGTAACTAGACATTATTCTTCCAATCATCAAACATCATCATTGTATACAATGGAAACTAGTATGAAGATAACCATATTTGAGCATGTTTCAACAATCTTCAAACATGTTTCATCATGTTTGAAGAGGATTTCTAGGTTTTGAAACATGTATTGAATTTGTAAAAAGAAAACTTATCTTGTTTTCATTTATTCCAAAGGTAGCATCAATTGTGACAACATTCTAATGACCATATTGTTGCATTGTTGTGGACTTCTAGGGACTCTAAATTCTAATTGTGAACAAAATATCTATCGAGTTAGCTTTCCACCAACTTCCAACCCACTCTCTTGATAATAAAACAAAACGTTTAGGTCCTCTTGAGTCCACATGTTAACATTCTAGATATCATTCTCATGTTTCTTATATGTTTCCTTTGTTGATTTACCTAATATGTTACGTATGTCTTGCAAAGATGTCCCTCATCAAGCAACCGCTAGTCTCAACAAGATGCTACATGTTTCTATAATGTTTTGCAATGATTATGAAAGCAAAATGAAGCGCATTAGAATTACATTAGAAGATGAAAATGATGATCCGATAAGGCGATATTTTACACCCCTCCTAAAAGCCTCTCAAATAAAATTTCCATCAAACTTGAAGATTATATGTTTCAAGATTGCAACAAAAGGCGATCAAAAACCTTGATAGATTATCACAAAGTAATTGTAAAGCAATTAATTGACCCACAATGTGCTTCATTTTGTGTTTCATCAAAAGTCTAAAAGGATGCCAACTACCTACATAGTATGCCACTTTTACACATTGCTTAGTGTTAGACACTCTTGAACATAACCTAAACCACTTGTCAATAGACAAGATTACTCCATGAAAGTCCAATTACATGCTTAAACAACTAGCAAGGTATGAACTCCATCCTTTAAAATGATTTGGATTTGCTCATGTTTCTTGAACCTATTATCATTTAGGGTTTTTTTGTAATGTTGCATTCAAGCTGGATCGATTTTAGTTTTTAATGCTCAAGAGCTTTGAATTATGTAGAAGGCCACCCAAATTGGTCATGAGCAACTTGGGCCAAAGAAACCCAAACTTGAATGTAAAAAACACCAATGGTCAAGAAAAAGGTGGGCTAGAAGACATTATAGTCAAGTACCTCTCCTAATATGAATTGAAGACGAAGGTAGATACATGTGATTATGTGAAGCAATGTAAGATGTGAAAAACTACTCGCACTAGTAGAAAATGGCCATTATGCAACTAGTCCTTGTGACTAATTTTTAGTTGCAAGCAACATTTGCTATTTAAATTTTAATAGTCATGTTGGACAAGTTAAATTAACATTAGTCACAAACAACAACAAATTTGGATGAAAGAAAAAGTCAACAAAATAATAATGTAATTTGTAACTAGCCTAGATAAGCTATTATTATTATTATTATTATTATGTCACTTGTTAGAGCTATTATGATTTATCAGTTTTTATTTTTGAATAAATAAGAATTTAATTTTTAAGTAAGTAATACTTAGTAATAGTAAGTACATCAATCATTTGAAAATAATATAATATTAATATGTTAGAGTTTTAGTAAACATCTTACATAAAATTTTAATATACTCAAAATATACATATATTAATGTAACCATAATATTGAGGCCATTTGTGCTAATAAAATATTTGAATACACATGTAATATGGTTATTCATATATGTTCGAAATATACATTTAAATCCTAATGCATTCAATTATATTCCTTAGAATTCACAAAATACATCTTTATATAGTCATAGGTTTATAACTAAATTGGTCACATTTGCAACTAATGGGACATAAATTGTTCTTCTTGGATGAAAACTAAATTATATGTTGTTCACATGGAAAGATGAACTTTAAAATAGTTCCAAACTAATTGCGGTGTAGTTGCAAATATGATCAACACAAGAAATAGTTGCAAAAGTGTCCAAATGTAATAATTGCAGATAATTACTACTTGCATGTAGTCACAAATATAATGGTTACATTTTGGCCAATTTATACTAGTGTCGCATCATAGAAAATAAAGCACACCATGCATTTGAAGTTGTTATTCCTATAAAGAATGTAGTCCAGTTGAAATCTTTGAACACTTACAAAAACCATATGCAAAAAATCACTACAAAGATGTCTAGGAAAACAGCCATGTTTGCTTTTGATAAGATGAAACAATTGTAACTCAATGTCCAACAAGTTATCATTGAAAAATTCCTTGGTCATCCATCAATGCAAAACATGCTTCTTGACTACCTAACCAATTTATAATGTTTGAAGGCACATGTGAAGAAGTGATGTCCAATTTGAAATCTAGGATCACAAATCATTTAACTAGTTAGCAAAAGGCACAAGTTGTGGCTACCAAGATATTGTTTGTATGTTGGCATTAGGTCGATCAACAAATAGCCTGAGGGGTCTTGCAAAGGTGTTGGGTGTAGGTAGGTGAAATATACAAAAGGCAATGGGTTGACAAATTCAATTGGATATAACAAAGGATGCATTTTGGATTAGTTCTAAATAAGCAAAATGCTCAAATTCCTTACTTCAATTTGTGAGAGATTTAGTGGTGCAATAGTGGATAATAAAAACCACCATTTCCCCTATTGCAAAAGATGTCATGAGCCAACACATTGGCATGAAGTTGGATGAAACACATCTAACCCATGTTTTCCAAGTCTCACAAGTGCAAATGTTTACATGTCTAAGAACTCATGAAAATTATCATTATGTGACCAGGTTCCTTATTCCTTCATGTTTTAATTTTGGCTTGTCTTTATATTTGTCTCAGATAGTCGTGATGGGTGAAATCATGGTCAAAGGAACCACGGGCACTAAGGTAAAAGTCCTTTTCCAAGGATTGTATATGACACATGTCATTATTGCATTAATTTACATTAGTAGAAAACCCCCCCTTTTACAAATACATTTTCAACTACAATCAAAGTTGAAAACTACACACATAATTGCAATTTATTTTTTACAATTGGGAAATAGTTTTTACAATTAATAACCAATAATGTTGAAAAATACAAATCAAGAATGAAATTTCAATCCAAAATGTAGGCCACATATCAACACCATAAAAATAGCCAATACATGCCACTACTTGCCAATTTAGTTGAAAATTGTTCTATCAATATAGTTGAAGGATGTTGTCAACTACATTTGACTAAAGGATGAATTTCATCTACTAACTAAGCATGACATCAGCCAAAAATATAATGACAATTTCAACAGGTTGCAACTATGTAAGTTGAACATTTCAACTATGTAGTAACTATGTAAATTGAACATTTGGCCAAAGGTTTGGTGACACCTGGCACACTCATAATGTTGGCATGTGGCACATTCATAAAATGTGGGGTCAACATATAGTTAAATGACATGTGGCATGCTCACAAATTTTGGGTCAACAAATAATTAAATGACACGTGGCACATCCACATCAATAGTTTAGGCCACATGGTGCCTAAACATAGCTTAAGTCTAAACCTTGGCACTTAGGTTAAATCTAAACATAGGCCATTTAATTTTGATTTAAGTTAGGGCTAGATATAGGCACCTACATTAAGCCTAGACCTAAACCACATGGTAATTAATAAATGAAATCCTATTTCATTTGGTTTAGCTTTTAAGGTTTAGGTTTAGGCCCAATATGGCTATTAGATTTTCATGTTTATTATGTTTTCCAATAATCTTAGTGCATTCATTTATATAGTTTGGATCCATGGAATGGAAACCAAACAATATAGGATAAAGATTTTAGTTGTGACCTAAACTAAACACACCTATCACCGAACACATAACGATGTTGAATCATTATAACTTTCTTGTCCATGATCTATTCCTTTTGAAACTTCAAACAATTTTGTAGTCCTCTCCCAGACGTTTCCAAATTTGTAAATAACGTTACAATCTAATGGAAACTGAGCAAAATATGCCTTTTCAAAGTGAAGGGGGTTGTGCTTTGGATTTTTTCATAAATGTTTAATATGATTTTGAAGCTTAAGCTCTTTAACTATTTTATTATTATTATTATTATTATTTTGAAAAATTTATAAATATTGCATTTTTAGCCTTTGAAATCATTCAAAACGAATGAGAAATGAGGAAGATATAATTGATGGAAGTAAAGCAGGTCTAAAAACAAAATATCATTCTTTCTTTTCTTACATTCATTGCTTTGTTCCTTTGATTTTGAGGTTCAAAGAACATTTGTAGCTATTTGTTTTGCACTCCCAATGACATATAAAACATTCAATTCGGTGTTGAAATGAGGGACAACTTGAAAATGTTTAGTGATATAGTACCATTTGTTGTCTACCCTAATTGTAACCTAGTTGGAACTTAATTGCAAACCAAATGGTTGTAATCTAGTTGTACAAGCTAGTCTAAATTTAATTAAGCCTTGTCCTAAACTAATAATCTACCCAACCGAGATCTAGCTACTTACCTTAATTACTTATACTAATTATTCATCAACTATCTCTAGCTATATAATTATATAATTATAAAATTATAAAATGTTATCATTAGTTATTAAATAATATCGTAATTAGTGTTTTTTTAAGTCAAAAATGAAATGTATTTGTAACCATAAAAGAGAGGGGTCCTGTTCACCACATAGAATGATCAAACCCTTGATGCGAACCTGACCTACCCTGATCTATTCATCGATGCTCAGACCTCCGAAGCTCAAACGAACACCAACTGAAACTATTGATCCCTTCAGCTACACTCGAAAGGTCAGCTCCTCACCACCACACACCATTTCATAAACAAATTCACACACTGAAACACACAGACTTCACATGCAAAACATCTCTTGTTTCAATTACAGAATGCATACATGCCGAGAGCACAAGCTCTCTCGGAAATCCTCTCCCAAAACTTCAGATCCCTCCGAATCTATACTTGCATTCTCTCCTTTCCAAAAAAAAAAAAAAAAAAAAACTTCTGCAGCAAAACGACATACTCCGAGTACCAGATGCAGTGGAAAAATCGGTAACCGGCAGAACTTGCTTTACTACAGCTCAAGCATACTCGCAATCTCATTCCCCACTTTGCTAGCTATCTCACCCACACTTCTGTCTTTTCTTCTCTACTCTCGTTTGCTCTGTCCACCCTTTCCTCGAGCTTCTGCCTGCCATTTTCTTCCTCTTTCCTCCTGTTGGCTTCTCCTCCAAGCTTCCATCTCCCACTCAGTGCCGTTCCGTTCCTCCTCACCGACCTAGCCATCATTTCTTGTCGCCCTCCTTAAACCAGCTCCATCAGCTTTCATGAAGATGCGCCGCCATTTTCTACGCACAGCACACACCAAGAGAAAGACTCCATGCACGCCATGCAGGATTAATGAGCGCCGAAAGCCAAAAACGGCCATCACAATTAGCCCAAGAACAAAAAAAATCTAGTGTTCACACTGGACCAGATCTACCTATCTTCGTGTTACATATGTAACCCCTCCCTTGTTAAACAACTGAGTCCCTCAGCTTTGTTCAATTGGGTTCCAGGTAATAGATTTGTAAGTCCCTCCTCGATCTCTCCCACCGTTTCCCATCAGCGTCCTGAATAATGCACAGGCGACAACCTTCCTCAAAGTCATAGTTCCCTTTTCCATCCACATGCCCAATAAACCGGTATGGGCCTTCCCAGCTGGCAGCCAAGGTGCGTTTCTTGCATGGTCTTTTCATTTTGACCATAGTTTCTCCGGCAATGAGACCTTCAAATAGGTGCTTGCCCTTCCTACTTGCATACGAGCTCCGTTGTCTCTTCTGTGCCTGCTCAACATTGAACAGTACATCCTCATGTATGCTTGCAATAAGGCTCACCTTTTCGAGGAACTGTGCAGCTATCTGTTCAACATCAACTCCATCATCCACCACACTAGTCAGTGCATTTAGATAGTTGTCAACTCTAAGTCGGGGTGATCAACCTGTGAGAACCATAAATGGCGAGAACTTGGTGCTTGCTTGCACCCCACACCTGTATCCAAACAGCACCTTAGCTAAGTGTTTGTCCCAGCAGTCCACGTTTGCTGGATTCGTGGCCAGAACGGTGATACCATGCTTAATGGTTTTGATCATTCGCTCAGCCATCCTGTTGCACTGTGGCCATTGGGGTGCCGTGCGCTGATGCTGTATAGAATAATCCTTGCACATATCTTCAAATTCTGCACTCCACTCCCCTCCGTTGTCAGTCAGTACAAACCCAGGTACCCCATACCTGCAAATCAAATCGTCCTCAAGAAATCTGGCTACCATTTTGGCACCATGATCTGCCACAGCCTTGGCTTCGCACCATTTTGAGTAATGGTCGATAGCTACAAGGATATACTTGTTCCCTGCCTTGGTTTCAAGCAGTGGCCCAGCTGTGTCCATCGCCACCCTGTAAAACAAGTCACAGATTGGGATGCTCTTGAGCCTTTCATCCCCTGATCGAACACTGCCATCACTCTTCACGAGTTGACATTGCTGACAGCTTCTGACCACTGATCTAACGTCTTCGGTTCGACAGTACCAGAAATACTTTCGACAGATTTCGAACAAGAGTTTCTGTTCACCCCAATGTCCCAGATCCTCATGCATATGCAACACCAGTGATCTCCTCTCATCAGGTTTTGGTACGTAGAGGTCCTTAAAGAAAAGTTTTTGCTCCTTCAAACAGTAGTTGGCCGCTCTCTTCCTGACCCTCTTGCCCTCATAGAGTTCAATCAAATCTGGCAACACACCGTCCTTTATTAGTGCCAAACAGGTAGTATTCTACCAGATGTCAGGGCCCTTTCTCTCTTCTCCACCCTGTTCGGCCTCATCCATGATTGTCAAATTGACTTTGTGGACACCGACCTCAGATATGCCTTGAGCGGCTAAGACCAATTGTAGCTGCTGCCTTCGATCATAATACTTGATCGCGGCCTTCCTGTGACCCTGCTGGTCCTGTCTCACCTCCCGGTCCTCATCCTTGGCTGCTTCCAATTGTCCTGTGCTTGGTTCAGCCTCATCCCCTGAATCACTCACCACCACCGAGTCAATCATGAACAGGTGGTGGGGATCTGAACTATACCACTGTTTGATACCAGGTCGACCCCTGTTATGCTCGGTATGCTCCCTTATTCTTCTCCTGCTTCCACGCCATACCAGATGCCGATTATGCTGAACAGATAGCACCTTCTCAGTCATCTCGGCCTTCCCACACTGAGTGAGTGGATCATCCAGTATTTCCTGCTAGAAGTCCTCGTCGTCCATAGCCTGCCCCACCGGATTTCGACTCAGGGCATCAGCATTCGCATGCCTTGCTCCTGGTCAGTGGACTATCTTGAAACTGTAGTCCTGCAACAGATCAATCCATCTGCCCCTTCTTCCATTGGCATCCGACACAGTTGCCAACCACTCGAGGGGCTTATGATCCGTTCTCTACGTGAAATGTGTCATGTGCAAATACTGCTTGAAGTGCAAGATACCCCAGATCAAAGCATAGCACTCCCCTTCCATAGGATGAAATTTTTTTTGAGTTACTGTCAACGCCTTACTGGCATAGGCTATGACTCTCTCGAGCATGCCCTCCTTCTGTGACGGTATAGCACCAACTCCTTTGGTCGACCAATCCACGTCAAGGAAAAAGGGCTCCTTGAAATTCGGCCTCACCAGAATCGGAGCTCCGATTAGTGCCCTCTTCAAAGCATTAAATGCCCTCTGGCAGTCCTCGTTCCAAATAAAAACAACGTCCCTTTTGGTGAGCTAAAATAAAGGACCTGCCAGCCTTGAATATCCTCTAATAAATCTGCGGTAGTATCCTATCAATCCGAGGAATGATCTGACATTGACGACGGTTGTAGGCGTCGGGAATTCCCGCACTGCATCGATCTTACTAGGGTCGGGCCTAGTCCCTTCCTTGCTGACTATGTGTCCTAGGAACACAACACTTGCTGCAGCAAAACAGCATTTGCTCGGGTTCAACTTCAAGTTCACCTCCCTGAGTCTGGAGAGCACAGCTTTCAGGTGCTGGAGATGAACCTGCCATTCCATACTGTGGACATTCAGGTCATCAACGAAGATCTTCAAGAATGAATTCCCCAGATCCTTGAAGATTTCCGACATGGTCCGCGCAAAGGTACTTGTGGCATTTTTGAGTCCGAATGGCATGACAGTCCACTCGAACAACCCGCTCTTGGTAACCAGAGCTGTCTTTCCCATGTCTTCGGGAGCCATCCTGATTTGCCAGAATCGTGATTGTAAATCCAACGTAGTGAACCATGCAGACTTTCCTAATTGGGAGATGATGTCTTCTACTAAGGGCATGGGAAAAGAATGCCTCCGAGTCTGCAAATTGAGAGGTCTGTAGTCCCCACAAAATCGCCTGCTTCCATCCTTCTTAACAGGCAGAGTCACTCGGCAGGCGTATACTGAGTTGCTTGGTCTCATTTTTCCCAACTTGACCAACACATTAATCTACCTATTAACCTCAGCCTCTTCCCAATATGACAATCGACCAGGGGCTACCTAACATGGTGGGAACCCCTGTGTGTCAATCAAATGTTCTCCAACCTTACAACATCCAAGCTCTCCTTTGTTCCAGGCGAAAACATCCTGGTATTGTTCTAGTACTTGCCACAGCTGTCGTTCCATTCCTTTATCTAGATGCTGATCAATTCGGATCTTCTGACAGATCTCACCCCACCGTGTCTCCTGTGAGCCATGGATTATAGCTCAACAATTAGTTAAGCTTTAATTCCTTAAATTTCCTTAACATTAATGATTTGAATGCTTATAAACCTTCAAGTAGTGATTATTAAAAGTTGAATTAGTTTTTGTGATATTTCTAGGCATAGAGTAATTCTTTATTTCAGTGGATGTAACGCTTAATTAGTTTAGGACCTAGTAAACCTTTTAAAGTACATTATCCTTTTTAGTTTGTAGAGAAGGGGAAGGGAATGTAGAATTAGATGTGATTTATTGATATATAGGGAATACAAGCCATAATTAACAATATTTCGCATGACAAGGTTGAGTTAGTCTGTAGAATGATCTTCAAGCACTAATGATGTACTTGTAGGATTTTTAAGATGTAGTCCTAATACATCTTTATTTAGTCTCACTTCTATCAGACTTTGGAATAGAATCAAAATCAAACTTAAGTAGTAACAGTTCCGCCTGAGTAGCCTCAGGTGAATTACAATTGAATAACTGACTAAAAGAAATATCACAGTTGTAAGAATTCTAAAATGCGACGAATGGTGCGAGCAAGGTACTCGGCTCGATGCTCCAGGGGAAGTGGGTTAATCGGGCCTCGTAGCCAATGATAATGGCCATCACCGGGAACCCACGTTCAACAATTGAGACGAACATCATCATCTTCGCACTGGCACTCTTCAAACCTTTCTGGCACGGCTCCACGAGCAAGAACAAACTCTAAATAAATGGCTAAAGCATGTGGGTTAGGAGACAGTCGACGATCCCATACCGAACGAGCAACTTGAGTGCGCACCACTCTCCTGGGGGGTTCTTCTTCGCGCGGCCGTTGAGAAACATCTAAGTCGAGCGGTGCTTCTTCAAACTCTTCTTGTTGTACGGTTGCGACCGGAGGAATTGAAGGCGTAGCGTCGTCGTCCGCCATGACTAGTTGCGCCTGCATCAACAAAAACCAAAAAGGTAGTACGAACAAGGTGATACTAGCGTTTAGAAGGGGTCAAGGCCTTTTTATTTAACAAATTAGGGTAGGCGTAAGGTGTGGGAGTGACGGCGGAACCTCATGAAACTCAAACACCCTAGATCTAGTGGATTCATCAAACCCTAATTTCAACAGTGGATCTAAAAGTATGTGAGAGTTTTTGTGATGCAAATTGTAATTCCAATTTACTATGTAGTACATAGTTAATTAATGCATAGTAAAGTAAATAGGTAGGGAATATCAAAGGAGTAAATGGTACATGGAAATGTTACTTCAACCATTGAAGTAGTCAAGTAAGAACTCAAGGACTTTTTTCCTTGTTACTATTGATAAATGATCCTAGTAGTTAGTTACTTGAAGTAATTAGGATGAAAAAGGGTGATGAGAGGGTCAACGGACGGAAAAGATAAGGATCAAGCTCAAGAGGCCTCATCAAGATATCCAAGATAAGGGGGAGGATGCATCCTCGAATCCCATTAGTCATGAGGATTGTCATCCTCTTTGATTGGAGGATGGAATCTCTCTTGTGGTTCATTGGGCCCAAGGATTTCCATCCTAATTTCAATTGGATGGCAATTCATTCTCAAAATCTCATTGGCCCTTGAAGGATGAGGAAGCCATTTGATTGGTGCAAAAGGATTTCAAAGATCTCATTGGACAAAGGGAATAAGCTCAAGGGGTCATGGAGGCTCACCAAGGAAGAGGGCATTGTGTATATGTGAAAAAGCAAGTAGGAGGAGGAAGGAGGGTGTGAGGAAGATTGGTTGTTAGTTCTTATGTGTGCAAGAATCAAGCATGGAAGGAATGTGTGCAAGAATCAAGCATAGAAAGAGTGTGTGTAAGAATTAGGCATGAAAAGAACTTGTGTAGCAAGTACTTGTTGCGAAGCCTCTGGACTTCTGGTTGATTAATTGTTTCTCTCAAATCCACCGTTGGATTTGTGTCAAAATTAGATTAGTCTTAGTTTGGAAGGTGTAGAAGGCCCTCCCCAAAATTCAGCTCGATCGGGCCTTCTGTGAGGGGGTTGCAGGTGTTGGAAGTAGAGGGTGTTGAAGAGGGTTTCATGAAAGGATTTCCATGGTGAAGCCTCTGGACTTTTGGTTAATTAATTGTTTCTCTCAACCGTTGGATTTGCGTCAAAATTGGATCAGTCTTAGTTTGGAAGGTGTAGAAGCTTCTCCCCAAATTTTAGCACCATCGATTTTGCTGTAAGGGAGCTGCACTGGTTAGAAATAGAGGGGTCGAATTGGTTGTTTTCCTCAATCTAGGCAAGTGGTTTCTAGTTTCAAGGCTTAACTCTTAATCAAAGAAATGAAATAAAATAAAAACTTATGAGATGTTGTAACATGTCTTCTTTATTATTAGCTTTCCAAAATTCAATGCATGTAGATTAAGAGGTTGTTGTAGATGTCATGACAAATGAAACGGAAGGTTCCAACCATCAAGCACGACATGGAATTGAACACCCACATATGGCTCCTTCATATCCCATCATGGTAAGTTACGATTCTCTCACCTTATCTTTGTATCTTCAACTTGGACACAACGCGTTAGATCATTAATGAATTCATTAAGTACTTTGAACCACTTACTTGTTAGACTATAACTACATAGTAGTTCCACTTCCAACCGGATTTTATGTGAGTGCATATCTTAATGGTGAAGGTGTGCAAATAATCCTCACATCTCCTCCTTGGGGTTCTTCACGATCCGCTCCTTGACACAGTCATTCTGCTCATTCACTACCTGCAGCTGTTGTAGTTGCAATAATGTCGATGCCTGTCTCGGATCCCTTTCATCCATGGACTTCTACTTGCATCGTTCTGCGTCTGTAGCCCACTGGATCCAGTCAGTGTAGTCATCATCATCATGACCTCCTCCTTCATGAAGTCGGCAGCTTTGTCCTGCAGTGTGAGCTGCAAAATTTGCTATGGTCCTTCCGACAATACTAACTCTTCCAATTCGGTGTTGCTGAACTTGGACTCTCCCTCGATCGCACCCACAGTCTGACTTTCTTCATCAGAGTCTTTGTCCGAGCCAAAGTCAGACTCAGATTCCAGCTCGACGATTTGCCTATTACTGCTCTCTTGGGACAAATAGGATGCTCCGTTCATCCTTTCCGGTTCTCCTGGTGCGTCTTCTTTCGCGCAATTTTTGTTGCAGTCACCATCAACCGAGTCCGATTTCTATATCAAATTCACCATGGCCAGTGGCAGTACCTCCACATCAGCTCCAAGACCTTTCCGAACTTGGATTAGTCCCTGCTCAACATCTACAATTGCACCGATTTTTATCAGTAGATTGAATCCCAGCAAGATATCATAGCTGTTCGTATCCACAACCATGAAAGTCATCTTGCATTTCACCTCTCCGACCTTAATTGGAACTTCACTAATTCGGCCGAGTGCTTGTGTAATGGCACCTGAGGCCGTCTTGTATGTTTCCGAGCCAGACACCAAGTGCATCAACCCTAGCTCGCGAACTACTGCAGCTGCCATGACTGACATGGATGCCCCAGTATCCACCAGTCCCTCAATCAGGCATTGGTTCACTTCGATCGTCAGATGGAGCGTCTTGCTCCTGTGCGTCTTACTAATGTATAGACGTCTTAGTGTCGGAGCAACTGAAACCATTGATACTTGAGTGTTTCCAGCCTTCGCATCCTTCTTCTTCCGGGCCACCTTCACCAGATTCTCCAGATGCTCCAGCTCTCCTGGAATCATCATCACTATCTCCATCGGCGTCAGTGATATCTTTCCCTTAACAAAATGGGACAGAATCTTCGATCTGACAGACTCCTCCCTATTAGCTGACCCGGGGTGTGTCCTCCCATCCCTTGGCTTCCTCCAGCACTTGTCCTCAGAATGCCCTAATCCTGTGTAGAAAGAGCACTTCACACCACAATTCTCCGTCCTATGCAGCATCCCACATTTGGCACATTTGGGCCGGGGTTCATTATGCCTCGGACATGCTATGGCGGTGTGGTTTCCTTCCTTACAAATCTGGCACACTGCAGACAGGCTGGAAGAGGATGATGTGGTCGGTCTAGACACATTCCCCTTCATGAAATTGATAAGCGAATCGTTAAATGCATTGACTTGCTTCTCCAACGTTGTCTCGGCGACTCGTTCCTCTTGTTCTTCTTTCAGAGGTTCGAATGGAGTTTCACCAAGCTCACCCAGTACCTTCTCGAGTTCTATGGCAGCATCCACCATTTCCTCTATGTTAGCATAAGTTCTCACAACACAAATCTTTCTGATTTTTGGTCTCAACTTACCCAAAAATTGCCTCCTCTGTTTGGCATCGGGGATTTTCCCCCGCTGGAACAGTTTATCCAATCGCTCGAAGTATCGTTGCACCCATTCCTTCGATTCCTGCTTGATGACATCAAGTTTCATTCGGATGTCATCAGTGTCAACCTTACCATACTTTTGCAAAATCAGAGTTCGCAGCTCGGCCCAGTCGGCAGGTGCCGGCTGCAGCTTTCTGAACTAGTCCCAGGCCCTACGTTGCAGATTAAGCTTGGCAATTTTAAAAAGTTTGTCCGCATTGAAATTGTGCACCTCAGCAGCCATACTGAGCCTTTCAGCCCAGTCGACAGCGTCTTCGTGATCACGTCCCCAGAACAACTTGTCCATGCCTTACGGACTCGTCATCCTGAAGATTCTAGCTGGAACTGCCAGCTATCTCCTGCATCACGCCAGACCCGCCAACATATCAAACACGAGCGCGATCCTCCATGTTCTATCTTGATGACCTGATCCCATGTCTGGAACAAATCTTCCACTCCAGGGATGTATATTCGGGGAAAATGGTTTGCTGTGGGCATCGACTTGGGCACCCAGATGTCACCGACTCTTGGTATACTACGCAGCTCTTCGGCCAGCGATGGCGTCACTGTATGCAAGGTACGTCGTGAAGTAATATTGGTGCTGCATTCGTGAGGTTGAGACCCATCCTCTCGGTCCATTCCTCGCCTTCACCCAAACTTCTGCCCTTGTATGGAATCCATTGTGATCAATCTCGACCGCAATGTCTCCTACGCGAGCTGCTTCCGGGTCGAATCCCACAATGGTCACCACACCAAATCCCTCAAAATGCAAAACTATGGCGCCCCTAGTAGGTCCTCCCTGGCTAGTGTAGAGATCAAAACACAGGAGGAGCCTTTCCTCACGGGTTACCCGTGTTAATATCTCGGCGATGTCTCTTCTAGACTTGACGACGACATGATTGTTCATTTGACATTTCATACACACTCCCAAGCTTGATCTAGATCTACCAGATCACAACCGCTCTGATACCAAAAGAGAGGGGTCATGTTCACCACATAGAATGATCGAACCCCTGATGCGAACCTGACCTACCCTGATCTATTCATCGACGCTCAAACCTCCGAAGCTCAAACGAACACCAACTGAAACTATTGATCCCTTCAGCTACACTCGAAAGGTCAGCTCCTCACCACCACACACCATTTCATAAACAAATTCACACACTGAAACACACAGACTTCACATGCAAAACATCTCTTGTTTCAATTATAGAATGCGTACATGCCGAGAGCACAAGCTCTCTCGGAAATCCTCCTCCAAAACTTCATATCCCTCCTAATCTACACTTGCATTCTCTCCTTTCCCAAAAAAAAAAAAAAAAAACTTTTGCAGCAAAACGACATACTCCAAGTACCAGACGCAGCGGAAAAATCGGTAACCGGTAGAACTTGCTTTACTACAGCTCAAGCATACTCGCAATCTCATTCCCCACTCTGCTAGCTATTTCACCCACACTTCTGTCTTCTCTTCTCTACTCTCGTCTGCTCTGTCCACCCTTTCCTCGAGCTTCTGCCTGCCATTTTCTTCCTCTTTCGTCCTGTTGGCTTCTCCTCCAAGCCTCCATCTCCCACTCAGTGCCGTTCCATTCCTCCTCACCGACCTAGCCATCATTTCTTGCCGCCCTCCTTAAACCAGCTCCATCAGCTTTCATGAAGATGCACCGCCATTTTCTACACACAGCACACACCATGAGAAAGACTCCATGCACCCCATGCAAGATTAATGAGCGCCGAAAGCTAAAAACGGCCATCACAATTAGCCCAAGAACAAAAAAAATCCAGTGTTCACACTGGACCAGATCTACCTATCTTCGTGTTACATATTTATCTATTGAATAGTTAATTATCATTGATTTTTAAAATTCGAAATTCATTATAAATTTATATTAACATTTCATAAAACAAAAGGATTAACTCAAATAAAAATATTCAATATTAAAATTTAGCTGATAGTTAATTATAGTAATTATTATAATGTTTTGATAATTAATAATTCCCTACAATTACAACAACGTTAATAATAATATTGTAGCTAGTAGTTAAGTTGGGCTAGTTATTTAACTAGTTTTATTCATATTTTTATCTAACTTGTTATAACTATTAGATGACTTAGTATAGTAGTGTTAAATAAAAATAATTTCTAAAATTATATGATAATTTATTAAGTATCTTTAATAATTATTTCTAAATTATTATAATTTAGTCATACATAAATAAATAAGGAATTTTCGTAAATGAAATAATTATTCGAATTAATAGTAAAGTTATAGTTATAATTAAAATCTTAAAAAATAATAATTATGTATCATTACATGATATGTTGTAAATGAAAATTGAATCTACATGGAAATAATAAATTACACACGTATTGAACATATTCCAAAAAAATATTACCTAAATATCCTTACTTGATATGTTGTAAATTAAAATCGAATTTACATAGAAATTATAAATTATGCGTGTATTGAACATACACATTATTAAGTTGAGTTATATTTCAAAAATTTGCTTAAATTTTATTTTCAAATTACAGTGTAATATTTATATGCACAAAAACATTCATCATACACGTTATCATTCATGTATAAAAAATATTTATGTGTACCTTAACAATTAGTGAATCTTTATTGTAATTTAAAAATATATATTAAGACATCATACGTATAAAAATGAATAAACATTAAACTTTCACAAAATTATAAATTATGTATCACTAGTTGATTTGTTGTAAATTAACAATTAATTACAAAGAAATAATAAATTACATATGTTGAATTTACATTATTACAAACTCATATTTCAAAAGAAAATTAAATTTTAATGTTTAAATGCACAAAAAATATTTGCATCATACATAAGCATTCATTTGCACAAATAGAATTTACATGTAGTTTAATTTCTAATGAACTTTTATTGCAATTTAAAGCAAATATGGAAATATCATGTCAATAAAATCAAATACACATTAGAGTTCCACAATTATGTATCATTATTTGACATGTTGTAAACTAAAATCCAATTTACATATAAATAATTATTAGGTGTACTGAAGATGCACATTATTAAAATTTTATATTTCAAAATTTCCTTAAATTTCCTTAATAAAATTTTATGATTTGTGTGCACAAAAAAATATTTGCATCATACATAACCATTCATTTTATACCAAGACAATTTACACATAATTTAATCCATTAATGAAGGTAGATAATTTGTTTTGTTTTATTCTATCGTGTTGAAATTTCCCAAACCAAATTACTTCATATAATGTTATTGATATGTTAGAAAAACTTAACAATGAATAGGGGTGCAATGTTTTGGGTTGAAAACTTGTGGAGCTACAATGCAAAGGTTATTGATTATTGAAACATTTTCTCAATAAACATTAATAAAATCATAAATAGAAATTTTACTCAAATCCAAAGGTGTACTTGGTGTATTCGGCAAATGACCATGCACTTGAAAAATGCTTTCAACTATATACGAATATAGTAAATGAATCAACTTAATTGGTTATTTTCATAAATGTTCTTTGAAATTTTTTAAAATTGAGTTGAAACATAGTTGCAAATGTCATGTAGTTGAAAACTTTTGGTTAAAAAAGAGGGGGTTTTCTACTAGTGTTATAACTTAAAATTTTATATTTCAAATAACTCATTTAACACTATATTTTAGATGTAAAGACATTTTGACTATAACTTGATTTTATATCATGTATATTATGCATTCATGCCTTCTATCACATATATATATAACCAACTTTTATTTAAACTACATTTTCAAAATCCATAATTTTCAGGGTCAAAAACATTTTTGAACCAGATGTGCTCAAATGGGTTATAAAAACCATTTTCATCAGTTCAAGTTTTTTCCCCCTTCTAATCATCAGTATTAAAATCCTCTTCAATTTTCAAAATGAATGGTGCACATTTGGTATAAAAAAGAACGTTTGAAAAAAATAAGGATTGTCCATTCTCGAGGTTTGCGTGCTCTGAACATGCAAAAACATTTTTGATTTGCATCAAGCTTTGAGCATGCAAACTCTACAAATTAATGAAAAACATTCCAAATTTTCAAAGTATGAACTATTGTTTCATGTAATTAATGTTTTCATAGTTGAAATTAAAATACCTTTGAATGTTGACAATGTAACACTTAATCCATTAGCCTTTTCTATTGGTATTTAAGCACATTTGACGTCATTAAAATGGGTTAACTTTATTCATTGTGTAATTTTCCTTATGAATTTTGATAGTTAATTCATCACCTTTAAAGTCATCAATGAAAATGTCTTCATTCATTCCCTGTTTCTTTTGAAAGATATATAGTTAATGAATTTTGAGCTTTGAAAACACCCATGAAGGAAAAATGGAACCTATAATCTATTAACAATAATCCTTCACACCATACCAACCACACCTACATGGAAATATTGAGGATATTTATGTAACTTGGTGTTGCAAAAAATTTTAATTCTTAGTTCAAAACATTTCATCATAGTAGTGACATACTCTCAATTCGATTCAAACATACGTGTATTATACATTTTTTTGGGCTTTTTTAAAAATACTTGAAAATACTTGATCATCGTTGTCTTTGTTCACTGTTTCGGAGGTAGGTGTAAAATTGTGTCAAATGTTTTTAATCATCTTTGAAACCAATTGCAAGCTCGACAAGGACTAGACCCTAAAACTAGTGTGCAGTTTTATTCAAGGTATGCCTATGTTCAAACTGGTTAAGAAGGGTTTGGGCACAACTTAAGCTCATCTTGCTCAGCATTTTGCTCATCGTATTCACGTATTTCACGTATTCACATTTTCAAATTTTAAAATACTTGAAAATACTTTTTTTTGAGCACCTTTGAAAAATACGTGTATTTTGTATGTCACTACTATGCATTTCATCCCCCTGCATGTTTTGATAGTTTAATATGTTTTCTATTTTTCACTACGTATCATTTAATGTATTGGCTATTTGATTAAATTGAATAAAATTGCACTTCACTAATTGTCTACAGTGATATATAGAGCTACATAACAACCTTTTGTTTTGGTATTGTTGCAAAAATTTGGGAAAATTAGATCACAAAATCGATGATTTTCGAAAAATGTCTAAAGTCAGAATAACAAACCAAAATATTTGAAAAAACGATCACCATATTTCTATACATGGTTCAATTACATAGCAAAATATATAGAATTTATTTATTTATTTATTTTATATTTTTTCATATCCAAATTTTGCTTCTGGATTATTGCCACCTCAGCTATATATAAAAATTAGGAAAAAAAAAACTTCTGCATGGAGTTTAGTCTTCAAATTTTACCTTATTGCATCACCCTAGATGCATTGGCTTGTGGTAATTTACAAAGGATTTAACTGTCAATTTGGAGCCCAGCCTTGACCAGCCTCTAGCCTATGAAAGACCTACACATTCAATGTTCTTTGTGGTATTCTCTCTATTGGTTTTTATGCCTACAAGCATTTTTATGAGCAATGAGTTTCATATGTGTGGAAGATTTGTAGGGACGCCAACTTGCTTCAAGCAAGAACACCTATTTGGTAACTCGGGGTAACTCAGCTAGCTCAAAAAGCCAAGTTGGAATTTGGCATGTGAAAACCCATGTGTCTCCATGCTTTTGTGAAACAAATGTCTATCTAAGTCATGAATAACTGCAGAAGTGGGAAACATGCCCCATACATTAGGGAGTGGGGAGTACATATCACAAGGCACTTGGAAAAATTCCCTCGTGATTTTGCATCATGGCATCTCAAATCCATACATACCCCTCCCAAAAAGGATGGGGTGTTATGCCTGTTCATTAAGAGTGTGAGGGATCTTATGCAAATTTTAGACCCCATAGTAGGTGAGGTGTGAAATGCATGGACCTCTAAGTAGGTGTAAGATCATGTGCACCCTTAAGGAGTAACCACAAGAACCCCCCATCTCATATGCCTCCTAAACTAGGTATGTTTAAATTTATGATAACCTTTGCATCATGAATGTTATCCTATGGGTTAACCCCATACGTGGATTGGGAAAATCTCTAAATGCATGGCTGGACTCTACGACCACCTTTTCCTAGGCCCCTTATTTTGGGAATATCCCCCACCTTGGGGCTTTACCCTACACATTTTCCTTACATTGGATGGCACCTTCTTAAGTGGCATCAATTCCCAGTCCAATGAAAAAGATTTGAAGGAAAAATAAAATGCTTGGGTTGATTGCCATCTTAATTTGGTTGCATAAACCCATTTCAAACCTATAAAGGGAATGAAAAATGGTTTGGACCTAGTGATAGATCAAATCAAGTGATTAAGGTTCATGCTAAGTAGTTTACAAATTCTGCTACTTTTTATTCTGTTTTCGTCACTGGTGGTGATCTATATATACCATGTGGTGTTAGAATCATTAGTTTTAAACATCCCCTGTTTAAGAATACTTTAATATTCATAGCTCATCCAAATGTTGAATTCACACTAGCTCATATTGATTTATTGTACATACATATGTGCATCCCTATGTACTCAACTGCATCCATATTAGGCCTCCAAATTCAGCTTTCTGGCATTAATGACTAGGCCTTGTTCCATGGCCTCACTCAAGAAGGTACTAGTGGAGGTGTGTTCAACAAGACCACATGCATACGCCTATAATTACATCCCCAATAATTTCAAAATAATGACATACTTTAAAACTAGGTAATTCTGAACCCTGCTCCTAATTCAACTTTCTAATTAACCTACTCCTGCTTTCCTATTAAAAAGGGTGAAATGTTTTTGTATAAATACATACAAATATCAGAAAATTGGTTATTAATTAATAAATTACTAATTATTTTTTCAAGTAAAATTAAGATATTTACATTAATTTATATATCATAATCATCATGAATAATATCAAGAATTCTTATATGTATTTTCATATATAATTGATTTATTATCTACTTATAAATATTTTATATGAATATATTATGGCTCTTTAGTTGATCATCAAGTTTCTCATATTACATTCTACATAAAGAAAGGTTGAACTTTTCACACTTGTTATTTTTTTAGAGTCATCTAACTTCTATCCATTAAGCCTATTTTGGCCATTATAATTCACATTAAGGCCTTTCCAACATTCCAAAAATTATGCCATTCCATGATTTTTGTTTGCCAAATGTCATTCTAAATATCGAAAACTCATTGGGAGCCTAAGTCCCAATGTAGTGCGAAATTAGGTCGCCGCGCAAATCTAAACGCTGGCTGATCTTGAGGTTTAGATTGCTTTATCAATCGTCATCTCATTGCGGCGCCCCATTACTACTATATGGAGTTGCATGGGTTGCCTGGTCTTTGTTGGTGTGCGCTGAGTGGTTCAAGAAAATTGGCGGCTGGAAATAATGAGGAGGGTTAGAGCCGAATTGATGAAGAGGAGCAGCAATGGCAGTAGACGGTGGGAGCTGGATAGAACGGAGTAAAGGAGGATTTTCGGGAGGCTTCAGGAGGAAGCTAACGGAAGTGTGGTGAGTAATTTGAGGCTCTAAAACGACGAGGAGAGAAGGAGGATTTTTGGGGGGGGGGGGAAACGGCAAGATAGAATGTGAGTGATAGTAGTGAGCGAAGTGTGAGGGATGGGCATGTAGTTGCTCGGTGAGAAAAATCAGGAGGTCTGATTTTGGCAAGGAGGATAATTTTGGCAGTATGATCAGCTGATCTTTATAGACATTCGAGAGGCAGAAGGTTGGCACCCTTGTAGACATGGTTATGAGGAGTCTTTGTAAGTTAGGAGAGCTTGGCTGAATGCTAGAACTTTCCGTTGCGCCTGGTAATTGGTCAAGCTGCTGCAAAGGAATTCGAGAGAGATTAGACAGCACTAGGAATCTAGTGTTTTGTGAACATTTGATGGAAATCATGCTTGTGCTTTCGGGCAATGTATATAGTTTGTAATGAGAGAGTTTCCCTTTCTGGCATTTGCATGAATGGGCGAGGCAGGAGATGGATGCTGTGAAATCTGCTCTATTATTTTGTGGAAGCAAAGCACTTGTACATCTTTGATTTTATAACATGCGTCTGAAAGAGTCAGTAGGCAGATAGTTGGTGAGGAAGATCGGAGGTTTGAACTGTGTGAAGAAGATCAGGAAAACATGGACGCTTGGGGTCGTGCAGGCAGTCAGTGTGTTGTGTGATTTCGGACCCTCTCTTTTTGGTTACACCAAGATGGAAGTCACCTTAAGAGTTTTGGGTTGCTTCCCTTTGCATTTTTTCAATTGTCACTTCATTGAAATTCATTGAATTCACACAGTACTTTTGAATTCACATTCAACTTGCCTTGACATCAAGCTTCAAAGTTTTGCCTTCATCTTGAGAAAAACATTTCATTTCCATCTCAAAAATTTAGGTCACATATTCCAATTAAGGTTGCAACAATCAAGTTCCTTTACATTTTGACCCCAATCAACCACAAGGTAACCTGTACCATAGTTAGGTGGACCTTATGAAAATAATATTTAGAATGACTTTTAACAACAAAATGAACTCATAACCTTGTATATGTAAGGTGGCTGTAGATGCCAACCAATTTTGTTACCAATTTTATGTTTGAAAATCCAAATATAACATAATTGTGTCATGTTTATGATGTCTTTCCTAATTGATGTTTTCATTTGTGTATTAATGGGTTATTAGCAATGTTGGGTTGTTATCACTGGGACACCTAGTTTTCAAACCGATTTTCACAATGAGATCCAACTCATATCACATTTGGTGATAATTAGTTTGAAAACCAAACCAATGGTTCTCACTTGGGTGAAATCAGTTCCTTTTAAATAAAACTTTGAAAATTGGGTTAATTCTATGAGAGAAGTAAAACCCGGTCCTCAAGTTAATAATTATATTATGTTAGTTTAAAGTTTAAATCAATTGTTAATAGGAAGCCCAAGTGGTGCCCAAGTGTATTAAAACCCATTTGGGGTTGATTTTTTTCAATCACAATTAAGATTCTTTTTCCTCACATTAATCATTTGTGTTGCTATCTTGTTGATCTTTTTTATTGCTTTCTTGTGTTCTTCCTTTGCACTGTTCCTTCATGTTGTTGTTATTTTGTCACATTTTTGGTGTATTGTTCGTCATGTTGCTTATGTTAATGTTACTATTGGTCCACTACATTACTTGTGTTATTGTTGGTTCATCATATTACTAGTATTGTTCATGGTTTGTCATGTTGCTGGTGGTGGTGCTAGTTGTTGTATTGCCAGTGTTATTTTTCAATTGTCACTTTGCTGGTTCATTGCATTGTTGGTGTTTTTATTAATTCATCGTCATTACTAATGTTACTATTGGTTCAACATGTTATTAATATCATGTTATTTTATCACATTATCGATATTGTTATTGGTCCATTATATTCTTAAGTTATTATATATGATAAGCTCAAACCATGAGATATATTACTTATTATAGTAGTTTACTCCTATTTTGTAATCATAAAACTCAAACAAGGTTTAATCTTATACAATACAACAAACATAATAACAACATTGAAAAAACATGTGAATGTAAACCATTTTATTATTGCAAAAATGTTTGAGGAGGAACAAAATAGTCCATTAAAAAGAAAAGTGGAGAAACAGTTTAGCAAAAAAAGGTCAAATCCATGTGGTAGTGCAATTGCTAATTTTTTAGCTACCAAATATCCTTTTTATAATCACTAAAAGAAAATTTGGTTCTTGAAACCAATCAATTTATGACTACTTGTGATTATTTGTTGTTTACAATTATCATTGGTTATTTTTGCAACTATTTTTCACATTTTGTTCCGCTTGTAATTACACTACAACTAACTTGTAATTAATGTTCTCTTTGTTCTTCCATTTTGAAAACTTTTAACATGGTTTTAATAAAAAAAAACCCATCTATGTCCCATTAGTTGCAAATGTGGTCGAATGAATTATGACCTTGTGCGTATTCAAAGTTTATTTTGTGTATTCCAAGGTGTATGGGTTTATATTGATGTATTAAATGTATTTTATACATGAATATATGGTTCAATACCAAAACATACATACAATTTATACAACCCAGGTAATTTATAATTTGGTTCTATTTTTTACACAAATTATTAATATTTTCTAGTCATATAATTCTTTTTAAATAACTACAGTATATTATTCAATAGAATTATTTTAAATAATTATAATTATAATTTTTAAAATCATATTTTAAAATTAAAATAATTTAATTGAAATTAAGACAATTATTTATTTACAATAATTCCAGTATTACATTACAATTAATTAAGTATCCATTTATATTTGAAATATTCACAATAATTTACTTTTAATCAAAGCAATCGACATAATTACTATAATAATAATTTAATTATTATTATAACATAGTTCTTATAACTAATATCAAATATTTTGTTAAATTTTAAAATTTTAATAAAATAGATCATATACTAATTTTTAAAATCCATACTAATTATGTAATTTATAATTTAATTTGGTACTCGACATTAAGAGTTTATAGCCTTTAATTAAATTGCATAATTCAAGTAAATGTCTTTTTATACTTTTTTTTACTTAAAAATTAATAATTATTGTTATTATATAGATTTTTATGGTAGGAATGAATAATTTTACAAGAATACATTCTTGTAGATAATTTTTAATTATTTTAAATTAACTTTTACTTATTTGCTTATACATTAAGTACAATAATTTCATATTCTATAATTGAACTTATTTTTTCATGATTTAAAACTTTTAGTTTAATTTTTCATGTGATTTAAAAAGTTTACAATAATTTTACTGTAGTTAGAGTAATTATTGTAATTAATGTATTTCTTGGGATTGTAATACAATAGATTAAGTATAAATTTTTAATAATTAATTATATAAATCAAATGTTTGTTATTACATCATAAATTTCTTGAATAAACTTTTGAGTAATTAAATTTTTTGATGTAATTTCTGTAGATGATTTCATTTATAATTTATAATTATTTCTTTCAATTTTTATTTATTTTTTTACTTTTAGGAATGGAGTATAAAAATTATTGTAATAGTTGGTAAGGAAATCAATCAACTATCATATTTAAGTGAAAAATGAATATTAACTAAATGCATACAATTAAATATTTATAACATGTGAAATAATAATGTGAATAAGAAAAAAATAGCTAGCCCAATAACTCAATTATAAAATTTATTGTTTTTATTAGTTTTTTTAATTTTATGTGATATTCCCTATATCAAATGAAAAAATTATTGGAATATTTGTGATAAAGTAATTAAGTTAAGTTAGCTACTAACTACATCAAGATTAATAATATAATTTTTTATTTTATCCTTATAATAGTTATTTTAATTATTAACACATATATAAGAGCATTTGATAAGAATTAATAACCATTTTTCAATTATTTAATAATATTTTAATTGTATAATTATGTAACTAAAAATTATGTAATCATTTTATTAATTATTTTTAAAAATTATTTGATTAGGTAGTTAGCTAGTCATGTACCTATTTAATTATATAGTTTACAAAAGTAAAAATAACAATAAAGATATGAAATAAGCCTTTGAATTGCAAATAATTTGTAACTAAACTCTTTAATTGCAACATAATTTGCATCTAAGTTTTAACTAACATGGGACTTTGGGATGTTATCTAACATGAAACTTTGAAACATGGATCCAAGTCCATGGCAAATAAAACAATTAGTGAAAAAATAGGGGACATGTTTGTCCTAGCTAGAGTCAAAGGGCTCCAAATGCATTAGTTGTGTAGTAAAGGCAAGAGGCTACAAAAAGGAAAAGGAATTACTGAACTCACCTGAAATAATCATTGGAGATGTCATTAGAGACATGTAAAAGGGCACCTCTTAGAGCACAATGGGGAGAGTAGGTGTTGAACCTTCAAAGCATTGTTATTGCTCAATCCATTCTCAAGCTATTGTCATAGTTTGGAAATGTCAACCAACAAAAAACTATGCTAGCTCAGGTCAAGATCACAAACTAATGTCTAAAATTAGGCCTGTTCATTGGTTGAGCCAAAAGGATGCTACAACTTTTGAAATTGTGGAAATGTGAAGGTTGGGTTGCAATATGTAAAGGAAGCTAAACGTAAAAATCAACTACCTATTAATGACCAAGTAGATGACGGAGTAAATGATGGACGGTATTTTTTAGAATTTCTTGGATTTCAAGCCAAATTTTGTAATACCCATTGAATACTTCCAACTACTTCTATATTTCATATATTGTGCAATAGGATTGTCACCATGTTTGACGTCCATCACAACATGATGAATGTATTTAAACACAAACACACCACTACATCATGTTAGTATAAGGTCAACTTAGGTCAACCTAAGGTTACCTAGGTCAAAGACACTTTCAAACTACTTGGCTCAAGCTTATGGGTGACCAAAACTAAACCCACTTGGATTCTCAAAACCCTATGGCGGCTAAAAGAATTCAACCACCATACCTTGTGGCAATTGAAGAAATTTTCAGCCACCACAAGGTATTATGACCAATTTTTTTTTATTACTAAACCTTGTGGTGACAAAAAAATTCGGTCACCAAATCCTATGGCGATCAAAAAAAATTCAATCCCCCTTGGTGATTGAAAAAATTTGGTCACCCTCCATAGGGTGACTGAAGTTTTTCATTCACCATAGAAGGCTGGCTTGCACTATGAGAAATCGTGTCCACAAAAACTAAACTAACATGCAACTAGATCGTCACAGAAACTATTGTGTAACTAAGGTACAACTACAATATGGAAATACAATGAATTAATAATTAAAATGCCACATTAGAATATTTCATAGTTGTAATTTAGTTGCACATTAGTTGCAACTTGATAACTTTACAAGTGTACACAAAGTGTATATGGTGATAATCACCTATAGTTTGACCATGATCACAAGTTGCAACAAATTGGTTAATTTCAATTGTGTTACAACTTGTATAACTTTAGCACTAAGTGACACTAGAACAAAAAAACATGTATTTGCAATTAGTCTTTGTGACTAAATTTTAGTCGCATGAGATGTCTTGTAACTAAAATCCTTTTAGTTACTTAACAAGTTGCATGTGATAAACTAGTCCCAAATGATAAAAGGTATTGTATGAAAAAAAAGTCAACAAATACATTTCATCCTTTGATTGCACTATATACGTTTTGTCACAAGCGACTAAAATGCAACTATTCTGGTCAGAATTGATGACAAATGAAGTGCTACCATGTGCCTTAATATTTGATTATTTAATTTATTATTATTATTATTATTTTGAAATAATCTAAGATGTTCAATTCAAATACTTGGATGACCTTATATTATGACACGTGGCCCAATGTAAGAATGCCACGTGGCATTAAAATAATTTTAATAAACATATTAATATTAGGTTGGTAGGTACTTAAATAGGTACATAAATAGGTGCCTACAAACCTAGGCTACATACCAACCTACCTATTTAGGGAAAAAAATAGGTAGGTTGGTTTTATCTTCTTAAACCAAAAATCTATTCATATAGGTAGGTAGATACATAAGTCAACTTAGGTGGGTAGGTCAAACTAGGTAACTACCTAACTAGGTAAATAAGTAGGTTGGGAAGGTAAATACTTTAAAACTATGCATAATTTATCTTTTTGTTTGGGTTGAACCTTTTGATTTACTCATCCCATTTGCACAAATTTCTCAATGTGAAATTGCATGACTATACCCCTCATTTATATAGTGTTCAAAATAGGAATGAAGAACAAACAATATGGGATAAATTTCGAAGTTGCAACTTCCTCACAAACTAAGTTGTAATTCCAAAACTTCTTTCATACTTTACTTTTTTAATTTTTAGATTTCTAAACAATTCAAATATTATATAAGTAGATAATAATGACTAAATTTACATATATTTAAATTATAAATTATACACTACAAATATTTAGTATTCATTATCAATTACTTAAATAATTAAATACCCAAAATATTTTAAAATATTTTGTTACTTTTAAAAATCTGATCGAGTCATATATAATATAATTAATGTAAAACTAATTTAATGACTATTTAAATTTTAACTATTATAAATATTCATGCTAAAATTATAAGTAATGAATTAACAATTGTTATTAGAAATTAAATTTTTACATGCATTTCTTAAACATTACCATTAAACTAATTACATTACTTATTGTATAATTATGTTTACTGTTGTAAAAATTATTATAGGTTGAGTAGTTTTTTTCTCTCGGTAATTATTAAGTATAAATATAATAATTCTTTTAACATAACATTAATTTTCATAATTAATATAAAATTACCATAAAAATTTACTATATATGATTAATCACAGAATTAATAATAATATATAATAAATTGTGACCTTAAAATCAATAAGATAATTATTTTAATTACATTATATTTTTTCCAAACTTTTTATTCAGGTTTGAAGTTATAAATTACAAAATGTGAATAATAATGATCAATTAGGAAATGATTATGCACATATTGATTTATTTTTATCTAAAATAATTGAAATTTAAAGTAATGTCACATTAATTACATTAATTAATTTCTTCTAGTATAAGAATATAAATTAGATAATATACAAATCTATGTTATAACAATAATTATTTGGTGTAACTTAGATTTAATAAACATGGTCATTCATAATTATTTATAAAAGTGATTTATTATGGATAACAATTGTAAAAAAAACTTTTAAAACTCAATCAATAATTTTTTGAATTAAAATATAAATTTAAGATTCCCAAATAGTAGTTTAGAATTCAAGTATTAATTTTTAGATCAAATAAGTTTTTTGAAGTTAAAAAATTTCAGAATGGAAATGTCAATTTTCAGATCCAAATAATAATATTCAAAATTAAAATGTCCATTTTAAGGCTCAGTTAATAGTTTTTTGCATTGAAATTCTAATTTTGAGAATCCAAAATATTAATTTGGAATTCAAATTTCAACTTTTAAGTCAAATAATTTCTTAAAATTTTAAGTAAAAACTTCAGAATTCAAATTTCAAATTTCAAAATCAAAGAAAAATATTTAAAATCAAAATGTTGATGTTTAGACTAATTATTATTTTTGGAATTGAAAAACTAATTTTTAGATTTGAAAATAATAATTTAGAATTCAAATATAAAGTTTTAGATCAAATTGTTTTTTTGAATTTAAATAAAAATTTCTTGAATTGAAATGCCAATTTTACATTCAAATAACAATATTCTGTAAGAAAAAAGAGAGGGTCCTAATTCAAACAACACACTGACCAGCTACACGACCCTAAGCGATCTTGTGTTTCTGATCTACTTCACATAGACAAAATCTCTTATCTTCTCCGTGATACGTCCTACTGATTCTTCCTGATGTACATTCTATGATCAACAACATACAAGTTTTAAACTCACTCAAACCAACAGAATAGATTTGACAACATCCATTACCTGCCTCTCACATCCACAAAAATGCTAATAAGTACAAGCTTCCCTGTTGCAGACTACAAACATTGCCCGAAAGCACAAGCTTTCTTTACTACAAAATGTTCATCAAAGATCAGGCTCACACTGAGGTCTAGCCTTTCTCATGTTCCTCTACAGCTGCTTGGCCAAGTTGCTGGCGCAGCGGACTGTTCTAGCAACCAGCCAAACCCTCCGCTAACAGAACTCCTCACACCTATATTTACAAGAGTGCAGACTTCCTGCCTCCTGAATGTTCCTAAAAATCAGACGATCACACTGTCAAAATTTGGCTTCCTCACCAGAATCAGACATCTGGATCTTTCTCACTATGCAACTTTGTAGCCATCTCTCCCACTCAGCTCACCACCGCCACTCACATTCCACCTTGCTAAAATTACTTCCTCCTCTCTTGCTTACTATTGTCTGTCCACCCCAATCTCTTCCTGGAGCCTAAAATCACTTCCGAAACCTCCCCACCGTATCTGTCCTCTCCAGCTTCCGTTCACTTCTTCCAGAAGTCTCATGAAAATCCTCCTACTCCGTTTCGTCCATCTCCCACACATCCGTCACCGTCACTCCCATCTTCTCATCAATTCAACTCCATTCCTCTTCATTATTCCAAGCCGCCTTCTTCCCTGAACCACACAGCACACCCAACCAGAAATAGATTTTCCCATGCATTTTCCATGCAGCAGTAATGGAAATGCCGTAACAACAAGACAGTTAATCAATCAAACCTAGATCCCAAGATCAACCAGTGTTCACACTGGTGTGGCGACCTAATTTCGTGCTACAATTCAACATTGAAATGTCCATTTTTCGTCTCAATTAATAATTTTCAGACTGGAATTATTAATTTTGAGAATCCAAATATATAATTTGGAATTGAAATTTCAAGTTCAAATCGAATATTTAAAATTTAAATGAAAACTTTTCCGAGTTGAATATAAATTTCATATTCATATAAAAATATTCAAAATTAAAATATCCATTTCTAATCAATTAATAATTTTCTGAATTGAAATACTAATTTTTGGATTCAAAAACATTAATTTAGAATGTAAATATCAATTTAAAAATCAAATAAACCTTTTTAAATTTAAATTTAAAATATCATATTTGAATCAAAAATTTGAAATTCAAATAATGTTTTTAACAATTGAAATAATAATTTTCAGAGTCAAATATCAAGTTTCAAATTTTAATATTTTAAAAAAAATTAATATAGTAGTTTCATAATTGAAATATCAATTATCAGATTTGAATAAAAATTCAATGTTCAAATATTAATTTTGAGACTCATTATATGAACAATATACATACATATACATATATATAATTTTAATACATATATTAAAATACACCCCTATGTCATTGTGGAATATGTTTAGGATGCAATTAATTTGGTGACTGTTATGACTAATGAGACATATCAACCTATTAATGGATGAAAATAAATGTAGAATCAATCCAACCAATAGGATGAAATTTCTAATAGTTACATCATACATGTGAAAATGACCAAAATGATTGAAATTTGGTCTTGTAGTTGCAAATAATCCAAATATAGTCACAAACAATTACAAGTTACATGTAATTGTAAATGGAGTGGTTACATTTTGGTTGATTTCTACTAGTGTGAACAACTATTTTACAACTAGCATATGGTGTTGATGTGTATGATCATGCCATGTGTATCGTTAGGTAAAAGTTCATAACATCAGAACTTGCAACTTGTTTGTAACTAAGAATTAACTAGTTTTACAACTAAGTTACAACTAAATGTGCCACTATGGTTTCACCACATAACTACTACTTGTCCACTACTTTGGAACTAAAGTGTTCAATTCATCTAGAACTAGTTGTCAACTATGTGGTAATTCATATTGTTAAAATATTTATAGATTGTGCAATTCATTGAAAGTGTAAATGCAGGCCTTTAGTTAGATTGGAATGGTGTATTAAATTGTTTATGAGTATCTACACATAAATATCATTGTTTATATGATTCAAACTTTTATAGCTTAGATTATTAAATGTTTCATTGATACGAGCTGATTCTTTTATTGAATTAATTAATTAAAATAATTAATTTTCATAATTATCTAAATAACTAAAATTAATTAACGTAGTAAAATATTATAGTCTTATTTTTTGTGATTGATGTTCAACGGTTGTTTTAATAATATTTCAATACATTGGAATTCACAATATTATGTTGGTATACATACATATTAAACATAGAATTTTATGAAAGGTGAAAATATATTTTTGAACTAAAATTAAAAATAATGTGTATATTTTATCAAACAATCAAATAGGATGTACATATGAATATATTTTAATATACCTCAATGTCTTTTACTCAAATTCATGTTTATCATTTAATATTTCAAAATGATTTTTTCTATTAATTTTTTATTAATAATTAATATGTAATATACTTAATGACCATGAATTAATCAAGTAAATTAAATAATAAACTATTCATATGAATTCATTAATCAAATTTGATTAATTTTAATTTAATTAATTTAGATAATAATTAATCAACTATGTAATAATTAATTACTTAAATTCAATTACTAATTATATAAACTTAATTAATTAATTCAAATAGTTTTAGATAACAAACTTTGTTAATGTAGGTGAATAATTATTGAGTTTTATTTGACTTTAGATCATGAATTGTCGACATAATTAATTATTTAATAATTATTTAGATAAATAATCATCTAATATTTATTTGATAATTAATTATTTGAATCAATCTAAGCAACTTTTGATGGTGCCACGTGCCATAATCCAAGACCATCTAAAATGAATAATCATAATGGACAATGGATATCAATATTTGAAAAAAAATCACAAAAAATCCTCATAGTGCCATGTGTTACATTTTGATGGATGCATGAAAAATGCCATTAGCATGACATTATGATTATAATCATAGAAAAGTCGCATAGTAGTTGAAAAAGAATTGTTGTGACAAAGTTGTAATTGGGTTGTAACGAATTGCACCATATATATGGTGAATTGCAACTCTTATAACTTGTTTGATAACAATCATCGCATATAAATACGATGAGTTGCAAGTGTCCAATGGAATTCAAAAATTGAGCTTCAAAGCCAATTATAAAAAAAAATTCATAATCTTGTGACATCTCTTTTAAGCCTTTATTGCGAGCCATACCTACACAACCATGTGCGGTAGTCTCAATTTTTAAAAGTTGCATCAGAGTTATTTGAATGTGGTAAGGTTATTAGGGGCATTTAGCAACTTCATAAGGAATGATGGATGCGCGTGGTGCATGAAGGGGTTGTTTTCTTTTCTGAAATATGATATTAGTGAATAAGTTGTTGGGTTAGTTCTTTTCTTCAACAAAAACTAGTAACCATAGTTTTAAAAACTTTGTTGCGTAATTAGGGGTGACAAATCTCTAGAGGGTTGGGGGTAGAAGTAGATACCAGAATTCATACTGTTCAGCACAACATTGGTGTTCTTCTAATGTTTAGTGAGTAGCAAGGATGTTTGAAATTCATGAAGGAGTTGAAAGGGTGTTAATGAAAGGTCCAATACAGGATAGAACAATCTTCAAGCCGTATGAACATAAAGTTAATTCGAGTCAACTTAATGATTAAATAAATAGTGTGATAATGTGCCAATGTGCCAATGGCAACAAGAGTTTCATAATGACTAAAATGTTTATTTAGATTATGAATAAACTCAACAAAAAACTGTAAATACATGTTCAATCCTGGGCTATGCCATAATGATAGTTCATAACTATAGGAAATTTAGGATGCATCGAATGGTGGGAACTAAGTAGTCTACCTTGTTGTTGGAGAATAGTTGATGAATCGGACCACGCAACCAACGATAGTGTCCAATGCCAAGAACTAAAGACCATGCAAAAATAAAAATATTTTCAATTTTGTAACAACTTTAACAGACGGTTTCAGGTTCGTCACCAGATGTAGGGTCAATTTGCAACAAGATCACCGGGGTGTAAGAATTCGAAGAAATATGATAATACCAGGCTCGAGGGGGTTCAATTTCAAAACCAGCACGCACCTTTCGAGGCTCGGGTTCTTCATCACGAAGATGTTGCGTTAGGGTCAAATATAAAGATGATTCTGGAGGCAGTTCTTCATTCACTTATGTGGTTCGAGGCTCATAAGATGTGACCATGCGCAACCCCATAATTTCAAGGAGAGGAAAAAAGTCAGATCTTCAATTAAAATCAAGTCAACAATGCAGGTGTGGAGGACTTATTACATTGAAATGTGTAGTCATAATTAACAAATCGAGAAAGAGGAAGGAAATGCATGAGTAATGGCCTAGAACCATGGTAAAGTAAAACCTTAAGGTCAAAGGAAAAAATTGAAGGTTTAAATAAAATTTGTTGGGGGGAAAGTGGGAAGAGGTGAAAATGACGCGCTCCCAAGTTTCTTGTAGACCCACTTGAGGGTCCAAGTATGCGGCAATGCGGAAGCGGTTGGAACTTGGAGCCGCTCCCTAGCTCACAACACTTAAAAGGGTAGAAGGGCATGTTAGAACTCCGGGATGGGACTAGGAAGAATTGACAAGCTTATTCACTCACACGGGCCTTCATGAAACCACACAGTGGTTAGAACTCATTTTGGGTCCTTTTTGGTGTTGGGACAACCACGGGTGAACTCGGACTCACTTTGACACACCACACCTCGGGCTTGGGAGTAAGCTACCACCTTACTCCCTATAGTATACTCTGCGACTCGTCGCGGGGGTGGCATCCAAATGGCCTTTTTGTCCCGGGAGTCCCGAAATCGCGCAACTTTGGACTTCCGCGACTTTGAAGCCTCATAACTTTCGAAGCAGACCTCCGACCGAGTTTCCGTCTGAAGAAAAGTTGTAGGTCTCGTCGAGGCCTTTCCAACGGTATGTCGCACGTTCTCTGAAGCCAAGTATTTCGGGTCGATTCCCGACTTTTAGTGGTCGGGAGTCAAAACTGGCGGACTCCTGGGAGTTCGACTCCCGGGCCTTCTTTTGGCCATAACTTGTGTTTCAGATGTGCAAATGAGCAATGCGAGCCCATTTTAGACATCTAAACTTCAAGAGCTTTCCATTGATATAAAGAGCGTAACCAGCAATGGAGTTTTGACCCCTCAAAACGCTCTCTGAAGTTTTGAAAGTTCTTTTGGGACTCCAACTCTCACCAACTCCCAACATGGGAGTTCACTTGGGAGTGTGAGGGTTCACTCCCTCACACTCTTTGCACTCCCGGGAGCATGTGATATGACTCCCGGGTCTACTTATAGGCCCGCAACCTTGCAACCCCCTTGCCTTGGTCGTAAGCCAAAGGCTAGGGTTGTGACACTCTCCCCCACTAGAAGAAGAGGTCAATGTCCTCATTGACACTTAGAGTTTTTCTCTCTCACGATTGCACTCCCGGGAACATGCGATGTGACTCCCGGGTCTACTATTAGGTCCACACCTTGCAACCCCCTTGCCTTGGTCTTGAGCCAAGGCTAGGGTTGCGACAGAAAAGGTGTTTTTCCTTCACATTCCATTGGCCACCAAACTTGGAACATTCCATTGGCCATCAAGCTTTGGATCTACTTTCACCTCCTTTCTCCTTTTTCTTAAACGGCAAATTCGAATCATTGGGGGCTCTTTCTTTCCCTGGACGTAATTTTCAATTCAAATTTTGAGAATACTTGTTCCCACAACCTTCTTAAGAAAGAAAATAATGATTAATCCTAATAGATGGTAGGAAGAAGGAGAGTATAATGGACATTTTGTGGTAGTTTTGAAGGAATGGAAGTGAGTAGGGAGGGTATTGGCAAGTTGAAATCTTAGAGAAATCTCAAAAACCCTTTAGGATTTCATAGCATAACTTCTTGTCGGTTTAGTTGCAAAGCTTAGGATTTAGTAGCATGGTGTGTCTTATAATTAGGTTTTTAAGGAACTAATGCAAGCTAGATTTCGATAATTTATGTGTTAGAAACAATGTTTCAAGTGATTGGTGGTTTATAACCAAGTTGAATTTACCACCTTCGTAAAACCCTATCGGGTTTCGTAGCATTACTTTTTGTTGGTTTAGCTATAGAACTTAGATTTGGTACCACAGTGCATCTTGTACTTATCTTTTTAATGAGCTAAGGCAAGCCGGATTTGAATAACCTATGTGTTAGAAATAATATTTCAAATGACTGGTGGTTTACAGGTAAGTTGAACATGGTGTTGAGTCCTTAAAAGTTGGTTTAAATGAATGACAATTTGACATAAAATTCTAGGATTCGGAATGTTTGAACTTGGAAAATATATCTATTAATTCTAATCATAAATGATGCATACGAGGTAAATTATTTATTTTCAACTACAAATGTATTCTAACATCTAGAAATATATTTGCATTTTTCCTTCACCGATATCATTTATGCTTTCAAGTATAGTCACCTCATAGAACCGGGAGTAGAGGGACAAAAAGTTGCTTCACACTTGTTGACGGCTTGCCAAAAACATGTGACATGCGTCGATTTCCTAACAACCAAAAAATGTGGTTGTATTACATAATGGGGGTGTGTAAGATTACAATCAAATATTTTTCAATCGCCATACAAGGGGGACATATCATATGTTTTTGGAAAGCCTTTGATGAGGGTTTTCCAAAAATGTATGACATGCCCCCATTTGTAGCCTCTTCAAGTTCATTATCCACCCTTTCAATATTACAATTCAAAAAGGCGAATTGAAAAAACTTGCAACATACAACAGGAACAAAAATTGAAAGTTAGGTGTGGTTGCCTTTTTCTCAAAGGTGAGGAATTTTTCTTCCTCAAGCTCCATTGAAAACAATAGTCTTATTAAGTTTTGAAGAGAAACATGAATTAGGTTTTTTATTTCAGTAATTAAAGTAGTAATAAGCAACATCAACATTTCACTATGAGGAATTATGTCTGCTATAACCACACTACCGAACAACTAAAGCCCAAAAACAATAATATACAATTGTAATACAACTATCGCATGGAAATACGACGAATTAATAAAAAAATGACATGCTACAAAATCAAGGAATTATATTGTAGTTGGACATTAGTTACAAGATAAACATTTATATGGATTGAATGCACCATATATATGGTTGTAATCAACCATGTTGACTTTTGGACAAGTTGTACTTTAGTTGCATGTGACAATTACATTACATTTCTATTGTAAATGTAACTCGTAATTAATAACTATTTTTTAATTACTATTGCAATTAGTGTATGGCCTTGACACATATGATCATGCCATGTGTGTGACATTTCCACCACCCATTAAATATGAAACTTTCAACTTGCTTGCAATAGTTAATTTCAATTATGATTCCCATTGGTACAACTAGTTATACCAATAGGTTGGCACTACGTTAATATTATAGTCCTATTTTTGTGATTGGTGTTCATTCGTTGTATTAATGATATTTGTCTACATTGCAAGTCACGAGATCATTACATATTAAACCATAGAATCTATGGAAGGTGAAAGTCTACTTTTGAATTGAAATTAAAGTCAATGTGTATTGATGCGCCCCTAAGTCCTGAGGTGAACTCACTTGAAGGTTTCACCTTGTCAAGTTGCGGAAAGTTGGGACTTAGAGCACACTCCCGGCTTCCAACACTAAAAAGGGGTAGAGGGTCATGTTGGGAGCCCCGGGATTAGACTAGGAAGAGAGATTAGCTTATGTTGTGTGAATCTACATCCAAAAACTAACCAAAAGAGGTTAGTTAGCATTCGGGAACACCCTTGGGTGTTGGGCCAAGCCACGGGCACTTGGACACACAAGACTCACCACGGCTCGGACTCGGAGGAAGCCACCACCTTCCCCCATATAGTATTCTCTGCAGCTCGCCACGGAGGCTACATCCAAATGGCACATTTTATTGGGACTCCCGAAATGGAGTCCCGAAATTGTCCCGAGGCTACATCCAAATGGCACAAATTCTTGGGACTCCCGAAATGGAGTCCCGAAATTGTCCCGGTTGGAGTCCCAAAACTTTGGACGGCCATAACTCTCGACTGCAAAGTCCGATCGCAACAAGGTCTGAACCAAAGTTGTAGCCCTCGTCGAGATCTTTCCAACGCCATGTTGCACTTTCAAATCGGATGTCGGGAAGGGGTCGATTACCGACTTTTAGTGATCGGGAGTCAAATTGCCAATTTGACTCACGGCCCTTCTTTTGCCCATAACTTGGGCTGCAGATGTCCAAATGACCAATGCGAGGCCATTTTCGATATTTAAGTTTCAAAACCTTTCCAATGACACCAAGAACACTTCAATGCGAGGTGTTTTAGGCCTTGCTGTCGAGCTCTAAACATTTGACAGTCCCAGAGGACTCCAAATCTTCAACTTTGCAAGTGTTGGGCTTCACCCCCACACTTGGCCAAAATGGGGTTGCGACATGTACGTTATATTATACATTCAATAAAGATGTACATATGTATATGTTTTTATATACCTAAATGTCTTCTATTCAAATTCATGTAAAGCTATTGCAATTGAGGCCCAAGAAGGCTTTGAGTTTGCTAAGTTTAAGATGAAGGAATTCATAAATCAAATCAAAGTCTTACAAGAGCAAGTGTGAGCTTGAATGTGGTCTTCAACATTTGTTTTGTTCATTTTGCTTCCTACTAATCCTAAGTTGTTTTGTGGTCCATTGATACTTTAGAACTTTTTGCAAATTCAAGTGTAGTTCATACTCTATTAGGGTTAGTCGTAAAGGTGGTGATCAAAAGGTTCTATTTTTTCTATGGTTTTGCTTTGTCTTACAATCCATTAATCTTCAAATATTTTCCAATTGAACACATGTTCATTCAACTTTGTTAGGTTGACGAAAAAGGTGGTGATTGAAAGGTACCAAAATTGATTTTTCATCAAAAGGAAATTGCAAAGAAAGAACTTGAAACCTCCCAAACCCTACTTATTGACAAATTGACAAGGGCGATCAAGAGTTGATCTATTTCAAGATACAAGGTAGACCATTGGAAAATAAAATTTGACAATGATGGGGTGAAACAAAAAATTGGTGGATTGTGAGCCATAGATTATAGCTCAACAAATAGTTAAACTTTAGTTCCTTAAAATTCCTTAGTATTAATGATTTGAATGCTTATAAACTTTCAAGTAGTGATTATCAATAGTTGAATTAACTTTTGTGATATTTCTAGACATAGAGTACTCTTTATTTCAGTTGATGTAACGTTTAATTAGTTTAGGACCTAGTAACCTTTAAAAGTGCATTGTATTTTTTTATGTTGTGGAGAAGGGAAAAGGGATGTAAAATTAGATGGGATTTATTGATATATTGGGAATACAAGCTCATAATTAACAATAAGATTTCACCGTGACAATGTTAAGTTAGTTTGTAGAATGATATTCAAGCACTAATGATGTACTTGTAAGATTTTAGGATGCAGTCCTATTACATCTTTATTTAGTTCTCACTCTATCATATTCTTAAATAAAATCAAAATCAAGCTTAAGTATTAACATTTTTGCCTGAGTAGCCTCAGGTGAATTACAACTGAATAATTGACCTAAAGGATAGATCATAGTTGTAAAAAATCTAGGATGCGATGAATGGTGCGAGTGAGGTACTTGACTCGATGCTCCAGGGGAAGTAGGTTGATCGGGCCTCGTAGCCAACGATAATGGCCATCACCGGGAACCCACGTTCGACAATGGAGACGGACATCATCATCTTCGCACTGGCACTCTTCAAACCTTTATGGCGTGGCTCCACGAGCAGGAACAAACTCTAAATAAATTGCTAAAGCATGTGGGTTAGGAAACAATCAACGATCCCATACCGAACGATTGACTCGAGTGCGCACCACTCTCGTGGGCGACTCTTCTTCGCACGGCCGTTGAGAAACATTCAAATCGAGCGGTGCTTCTTTAAGCTTTTCTTGTTGTACGGGTGCGACTGGAAGATTTGAAGGCATAGCGTCATCGTCCGCCATGACTAGTTGCACCTGTATCAACAAAAACCAAGAAGGTAGTACAAACAAGGTGGTACTTGTGTTCAGAAGGGGTTGAGGCCTTTTTATTTAACAAATTAGGGTAGGCTTAAGGTGTGGGAGTGACGGCGGAACCTCATGAAAACTCGAACACCCTAAATCTAATGGGTTCATCAAACCCTAAATTCAACGGTGGATCTAGAAGTATGTGAGAGTTTTTTTTTGTGATGCAAATTGTAATTGTAATTTACTATGTACTACATAGTTAATTAGTGCATAGTAAAGTAAATAGGTAGGGAATATCAAAGGAATAAATGGTACACGGGAATGTTACTTCAACCATTAAATTAATCAAGTAAGAACTCAAGGACTTTTCCTTGTTACTACCGATAAATTGTCCTAGTAGTTAGTTATTTGAAGGAATTAGGATGAAGAAGTAGGATGTGAGGGTCAACGGACGGAAAAGATAAGGATCAAACTCAAGAGACCTCATCAAGATATCCAAGATAAGGGGGAGGATGAATCCTCCAATCCCATTAGTCATGAGGATTGTCATCCTCTTTGATTGGAGGATGGAATATCTCTTGTGTTTCATTGGGCCCAAAGATTCTCATCCTAATTTCAATTGGATGGCAATTCATTCTCAAATTCCCATTGGCCCTTGAAGGATGAGGAGGCCATTGATTGGTGCAAAAGGATTTCGAAACTTTCATTGGACAAGGGGAACAAGCGTGTCGTAACCCTAGCATTTGGCTTGCGACCAAGGCAAGGGGGTTACGAGGTTACGGGCCTAGAAGTAGACCCGGGAGTCACATCACATATTCCCGGGAGTGCAAACACTCCAAAGGGTGTGAGGGAATGAACCCTCACACTCCCAAGTGAACTCCCACATTGGGAGTTGGTGAGAGTTAGAGTCCCAAAGGGACTCCCGAAACTTCAGAGAGAGATTTGAGGGGCCAAATCTCAATGGTGTGTTGCGCTCTTTATACCGTTGGAAAGTTCTTGAAACTTAGATGTCTAAAATGGGCTCGCATTGCTCATTTGGACATCTGAAAGGCAAGTTATGAGCAAAAGAAGGGCCGGGAGTCAAACTGCCAGTTTGTCTCCTGACCACTAAAAGTCGGGAATCGACCTCTTCCCGACATCCGATTTGAAAGTGCGACACGGTGTTGGAAAGCTCTCGACAAGAGCTACAACTTTGCTTCAGACCGCGTTGCAATTGGATTCTGCAGTTGGGAGATATCGGCGTCCAAAGTTCCGGGACTCCCACGCGGGAGTCCCGGGAAAAATAGCCATTTGGATGCCACCTCCGCCGCGAGCTGCAGAGTATACTATAAGGGGGAAGGTGGTGGCTTCCCCCAAGTCCGGGCCATGGTGAGTCTTGTGTGTCCGTGTTGCCCGTGGCTCGTCCTAGCACCAAAGGTGCTCCAACTATGCACTAACCACTTTGTGTGGGTGGTGTGCAGGCCCGTGTGAATGAATAAGCTTATCAATTCTTCCTAGTCCCATCCCGGAGCTCCAACACGCCCCTCTACCCCTCCAAGTGTTGTGAGCTAGGGAGCGTGCCCCGACTCCTCCTTCTTTCGTTGTTTTCATACTTGGACCCACATTTGGGTCCTTTGAGGAGTTGGGAGTGCGTCACTCAAGGAAGGTCATGGAAGCTTGCCAAAGGAAGGACTTCTTGTGTATGTGAAAAAGAAAAAAAGGCATAAGGAAGGAAAAGGAGTGTGAGGAAGATTGTTTTAGTTCTTATGTGTGGAGAGGTGCTCATGGAAGGGTGTGTGTAAGGATTAAGCATGAAAGGAACTTGTGTAGCAAGTGCTTGTGGCAAAGCCTCTGGACTTTTGGTTCAATTAGTTGTTTCTCTCAAATCCATCGTTGGATTTGTGTCAAATTCGAATCAGATTTAGCTTAAAAGGTGTAGAAGGCCCTCTCAAAAATTCAGCTTGATCGGGCTTTTTGTAAAGGAGTTACGTTAGTTGGAAGTAGAGGGGGTTGAATTATTTTCCTCAAACTAGGCAAGTGGCTCCTAGCTCCGAGGCTTAACTCTTGATCAAAAGCATAAAATAAAAACTTATTAGGTTTGTTTAAACATGGCTCCTTTTATATTAGCTTCCAACTCCAATGCATGTTAGATTAGGATGTTGTATGTAGTTGTTATGACGAACAGAATGGAAGGTTTCAAACCATCGTACATGACATTGAAATGAACATCAACATATGGCTCCTCAATATTCCATCGTGGTGAGTTACAATTCCCTCACGATGTTTTGTAGCTTCAATTTGGACACAACGCATTAGATTTTTTGTGAATTTCATTACTTACCTCGAACCACCTTACTTGTTAGACTACACTACATAGTAGTTCCACTTCCAACCAGGTTTTTATTGTGAGTGCATATCTTAGTGGTGAAGGTGTGCAATAATTCCTCACATGGAACTGGGAAGGCAACGACTTGTTATGGTAGAGTAGCTAGGAAGCATGGAGAGGGGAGGGGAGACATCTTTCTAGCCAAAACTAATGTTACATCCATCTTTCCTTGTGGAAATTGATTCAAACCCTTTCATTGTGCTCAAAGCATGCAAGTTTTGCAAAGTTGGGTACAACTATTATAATATTTTGATAACTTCATGTAAGCACACATACCATCTTTTTTATTTGGGTGAAATGTTGAAGATCATAATCAAATGTGAAATGCTTAAATTGTCTTACAAAAAGCACATTGAATGTTGCTTGAATGCTTGTTAGAACTTAGGTCCTTCACTTAGCACATCCGGTATTATTAAATGTTTAATCTTTAACACATTACTACTATTGATTGTTTTTAATCACATGAATAGTGATATAGTGTTTTTTGTCCTTTAACAAACACATTCAATGTTTATTGTCCTTCACCTAAGATTATAGTTTGATCAAGATCTCATGTGCTTGACTTTTACTGCACATATTGTTATTGGTCAAGTTGTTTAAAATAGATGACAACAACAATGAAATTCTACCTTTGGTTCCTTTCCATATGTTGGTTTTGCTTCAAATTTCTAATGTGTCTTTATGTGTGTTTTGTACTTGCAAGTAGTATGTCAAAACCCAAGCATACTAAGTTGGGCTCCACTAGTTCCATCGTGCAAATTATGAACCAATAGTTGAAGGAGTTGGGATATGCTCCCTAGCTTACACTACTTCGGAGGTAAGAAGGGTGTGCTAGAACTCTAGGATGGGGACTAAAACAAGTGACAAGTGAATCAATTACTCTCATGGACCTACACAAACCAAACAACAAGTTGGTAAATGCATAGTTGGAGCACTTTTGGTGCATAGACAAGCCACGGGCACACACAAATTCACAAGATTCACCATGGCCCGGACTTGAGAAAGCCACCACCTTCCCTCTTATAGTATGATCTATGATTAGCCACGGGGTCTACATCAAAATATAATTTTTCCTGGGATTCCCAAGTCAAGTATCCCAAAAATCTCGAAACTGAAACTCTTGCCAATTTAGAGGCCCATAATTTCTTGCAAACCTTTGATTGAGATGGGGTGGAAAGAAAACTTGTAGCCCTTGTTGAAAGCTTTCCAAAAATATGTAGCATGCCACATGAACGCATGTATTTCAAGGCGATTTCAAACTTTTAATGGTTGGAAGTCAAAGTGACACCTTGACTCTTGACCCTTCTTTTGACCATAACTTGTGCCATAAATATTTAACTGGATCATGTGAGCCCATTTTAGACATTATGTCTCAAGAGATTTTTGTAACTTGTTTTTAAAAATATTTATATATTCCTTGCATCAATTTTTTTTTTGTTAGTCATTATTGAACACATGTGATTTTTTAAAAGTGTGCAAATTCTTTACAAATTCAATGTTTCATCTTGAAAAATGATCAAAACTTTAAATCATCGCCACAAATTAAATTTTCACATTCTTTAATTTTATTATACTTTAAGCTATAACTTTTCTTCATACATCATGTACATTTTAACCCATTTATGTGTGGTAAAGGACTCTTTAAGCTATGAAATTCTAAAGCAATTTTGAAACATTCTTTGAATTTTTAGAATCTTAAAATTCCACAATTTTTAGAAAATGATTTCTTGTTTCTTGGGTTGGTGTTGATTTGTTAAGTTTTGGTTGTTTGAATTCATCCAAACTTTGTTTCTTTGTTTTTAACATTGCCTTGAAGGTAGAATATTCATTTTTGAAATTAAGGGTTTTCAATTTGAACATGTATTGGAATTGAACATGTATTTGAAATTGTGCAGGTTTTTTAGTTTCTATGTTATTTGATTATTTTTCATTTGGTTGATTATCATTGTTCTAGTTGGCTTAATCTAGGTTTTATATTTGCTTGGGAAACATTTAAAATGGCTTCAATCTTTTGATTTATTATCTATAACACCAAATAATCGATTATGGTGTTGTGAAGTTTAGGGTTTTGTTATCAAATGTTATGTGTGATACATGATCAAATAATAGATGATTTTCAATGAAAATGGGGTGAAAGCATGAATAGGTGGACAATTTGGACTATCACAGTTGTAATGTTTTTGGATTACAGACAAATGTAAAATTTAAAACCATATTCAAAATTAACATTCTCAATTTTTTAATTATTCGTGTTGTCATAGACTTTTATTGGAATCATCATAAATTTTTTGATTGAATTCTAAGAAGATTATGGATTCATAATGGACTTTTGAAATGACAACATTTTGTTTGTCACAAACTAAAAATGAAAAATGTGGACTAAAAATTTATTTTAAAGTAATGCAAATTTTTTAAAAAAAAGTATCATCAAATGAAAATTTTATTGCATTGAAACTTTCTTAATATATGTACTTTCATAAATGCATGGATTTTTTTATCAATCACATGTTTAGGGATATTCATAGGTTGGTGTATTAATATTCATGATGAAAACATAGGGAATAATATAGGATTTATGGTTTGATAATTGTTAAAATTGCAAAACAAATCATTGGTGTTAGATTATGGACTTTGAAACACCACTTTCAAACCATCTAACCATGATTTTGCCCATGTTGCTTTTGTTTTGGTAGAAATATATTCCATAGGAAATATGTCTCTATGGGAATATGTTTTGGTGAATATGTTTCCATTCAAATATGTTTTGTTGAAATATCTATTTAAAATTCTAGTCATTTTAGATGCTTCATTTGTTTCGAAATATACAAATATATTATTTGTAGTAGGCCAATATTATGTTTTGTGACGTTTTTTAAGATTGCGAACATTTTTTAGTTTTTGGGAAATTTTGTAACTTTTAGTGTTTTGGTTTATTTCTTATATTTTATTGTGTTGCTTTGGAATGTATAGAATGTTTTTGTTTCTTGGTATTCATCTTATGAATGTTAGGTTACTAATATTATTATGTTTTGAATGGTTAGGTGGTCATAATAGTAGAATGTGCATCATATTTAATGTATGTGACAGTCAAAAATTAACTTTTTAAAAACCTATAACAACCTTAATACACCCTACGCATGTTCCCAAGTATCTTTGATGAACATCTATGACGGGTTTTACTGTTGATTTGATGGTTCAATGTTAAAATGGAATGGTTATCCCTTGTCTCATTTGTCGCTTTTGAGTTACTCCTTGCTAGTTCCAAGTTTTGTTTTTGATGGACCATTTATATCAACTTTGAACTGGAAAAACATGGGATCCCGAATCAATGTTATATTTGGACATTCAAACATGTAGCTTTTGTAGGAAATTCAACATAGTGCAATATTTGCATCTTGATTTTACACACAAGGAATTTTAGATTTGGAGGTCAAAAAATCAGAACAACATACATCCCTTCAAATTGTGTCTAGGACTTTATCAAGGGAAGAGCACCACAATGATGCAAATTGCATGTTCACGTGTTGACAACTCAGAAGAAATGAAATAGGGAAATTGTTATATCCACGCTAGGATAGTTCTATCAAATTGTCCATGTTTTGGATTGTGAAATAACATTGACCTTGTTTCTTCCCAATTGTTTTTCAAAAATTTCATTTTCTTACACGACATTATTTTGTTGTAGAATAACTTGAGTGAGTTTTTTTGAATTGTTGTACAACTTCTCCAAAAATCATGGGTATCCTTGAATAAAGTTGGCCACCATTATCCTGCGTCCATAATTTTCTTTGTAATAATATCTGCAGCAAAATGTCCTCTAGCTTATCACAACCTTAGCCTCGGGCTTGTGACCAAGGAAAAGGCATGGAAAGGTGTGGGCCAAAAGTGCAACTTGGGAGTCACATTTGCACTCCCAAGAGTGCAAGAAAGTGTGAGAAATGAACCCACTCTCCCAAATGGACTTTCACTTTGGGAGTTGGAATCCTTATGGAGTTCAAAATTTTCAAAGAGGGATTTTAGAGGTCAAAATTCATTGGATTGAAAAGCTCTTTCTACCATTGAAAAGATCTTGAGACGTAGATGTTTAAAATGGGCTCGCATAACACATTTGAGTACTTATAACACAAGTTATGGTCGAAAGAAAGGTTAGGAGTCAAAGTGCCAATTTGATTCTTGACACTAAAAGGCAGGATTCGCCTTGAATTACGTGTATGTAGGTATCATCCCACATATTGTTGGAAAGTTCTTGACTAAGGTTACAAGTTTACTTTGGACCTCACCTCCATTTGAGGTCTACACAAGAAATTATTGACCTCCAAAGTTGGGAGTTCCGGGAAAAGTAACATTTGGGTGTAACCGCCATGGTTAATCATAGATAATACTATAAGGGGGAAGGTGATGGCTTCCCCCAAGTCCGGACCCTGATGAGTCTTGTGAATTCATGTATGCCCGTGGCTCATTTGGGCACCACAAAAGTTCCAACTATGCATTAACCAACTTTGTCGCAACCCCACTTTGAGGCAAGTGTGAGGATGAAACTCACACTCCCAAAAGTGGGAACTTGGAGTCCTCCAGGACTCTTGAAAACTCAGAGCTTGATTGCAAGGGTCAAAACACCTCGCATTGAAGCGTTCCTAATACGTTTGAAAGGGTCTTAAAGTGTGGATGTCCAAAATGGCCTCGGATGAGCCATTTGGACATTTGTAGCACAAGTTATGGTCGAAAGAAGGGCCGGGAGTCAAATTGGCAGTTTGACTCCTAACCACTAAAAGTCAGGAATCGACTCGATCCTGATGTGTGCAGGTGGAGTGCGACACACCATTGGAAAGCTCTTGAAAAGAGCTACAAGTTTGCTTCAGTCCTCATCCTAATCGGAGGTCTGAACTAGGAATTATGAGCTCCCAAAGTCTTGGGAGTCCAATTCGGGACAATTTCGAGGGAGTCTCGGGACAAAAAACCATTCGGATGTAGGTCCCGTGGACAAACACAAAGAATACTATATGCGGGAAGGTGGTGGCTTCCCCCGAGTCCGGGCCGTGGTGAGTCAAGTGAGTCCGTGTTGCCTGTGGCTTGTCCCAACACCAAGGTTGATCTATAATGAAAACTAACCAACTTGTGGTTAGTTTTTAATGTAGGACCGAGTAGCTAACTAAATTGTCCCTCTTCCTAGTCTAATCCCAGAGCTTTCAGCACGCCCCTCTCACCCCCTTTAATGCTGGAAGCTGGGAGTGGCACAAAGTTCCAACTACTTCCGCATTTTAACATAGTTGGACCCTCTTTGGTTCCAACAAGGAACTTGGGGGCGCGTTAAACTTGTTGTTTGGTTTGAGCAAATCTGTGTGAATAGTTGACCCACTTGTCACTCGTCCTAATCCACATCCTAGAACCCCAACACGCCCCTCCTACCCCTGAAGTGCTGCAAGCTAGGAAATGTACCCAAATTCCTTCTTCTTTTGTTGTTTTCACTTTCGGACTTACATTTGAATCTTTCAAGGAATGTGGGGGTGTATCATAAGCACTCCTTCATGTAGCTCCTTTGGAAAAGTATGTGCTTTTGAGGTGATCAAACATCTACACATTTTATTGTCTTGTCCCATTATGTATTTAATTATTTCTTCAAAATAAAGGGTTATGCCTTTCTGGCCAACTTTTGTTTTTGAGCTAGGTTCAAAATTTCTAGCATCTAACCTATCTCTAAATAGGTTTTCATTTCATGCATCCATGTAGGTTCTACAAAAAATAATGACACGTTCATAGTTTAATCTAGCACACCCAATGGTTTTGAATCTTTGGCAATTTGGATAAAACATCAATAACTACATGTGTTTTACCATGTTTCTAGACTACTGTGAACTCATACTCTAAGTATAACAACAACCATGTTGCTATCCTTCCCAACACCTATGGTTTGTTAACAAAGTACACCAAAACCATATGGCTACATAAAACACAAATTTGTTTCTCAACAAAAAAAGTCTGAACTTATGCAAAACATAAACCATTACTACGACTTTCTTTTCTATAGTAGTATAATTATGTTTTGCTTTATTGAGTGATCTAAAGGCATATACTATAGATTGATCATACTTATTGGTTGGGTTCTTTGCCAACATTGCACCTATTGCTAAGAACAATGCATCTATGTGCACATGAAACTCCAATTGCCAATTTAGAGGTATTAGAATTGGTGCTTCCATGTACTTATACTTTATTTAATCCCAAGTTTTTTGACACTCAATGGTCCAAATAAAGGGTTCCGTAATATTCCTCATCAACTTGATGATTGGTGCCATGATAAAGGTAAAGTTTTTTATGAAACATTTACAAAACTAAGCCATACCATTAAAGACTTGAATTTGTTGTGAGTTTGTAGGTATTGGCATATTCAATATTACCTAAACCTTCTTAGGGTTTGGTATTTTTCCTTCCTTGGAAACTATGAACCCTAACATCAATCCTAAAAATACCATAAAAGCACATTCCTCTAAATTGAGATTAATTTTATATTCTTTGCATTTTTGAAAGCAAAGTTTGAACTTCATTAAATGATTATCCATATCATTATAAACTATGAAATCATCTAGAAATATCTTCATGAACTGGTCTAAGTATTCTTTGAAGGTTCTGCTAACTGCTCTCTGGAAAGTTGGTGGCCCATTTTTGACACCAAATGGCATCACCATCCAAACAAAATCTCCTTAATCTATTACAAAAAAAAATTGAATCTATCCTTAGGTGCTATAACTTTTTTACGATGTCTTGAATATCCATCTAGAAATGAATAGGCTTTGTACATTGTTATAGTGTTAAATACCTCATCAAAAAATCACAAAGGATAAAGATCTTTTTTGGTTGCTTTATTCAACTTTATGAAATATACACACATTCTCAATTTTCCATTCTTTTTAGGCACTACTACTATGGGTGATAACCATGTAGTCTCCTCTATTGGTTGAATAAATCCAATTTGCTAATAGTTTATTAATGTCATGTTTAACAACTGCAACATAATTAAGGTTCAATCTATACCTTGCTTCATGTGTTGGTGGTATTGAGGTATGCAACTCAATTATGTGTTGAACTAATTTTGGACGTATGTATTTCAAACCTTTGTAAGTTTAAGCAAACACATCCTTGAACTCCTTGAATAGCATCTAAAGTTCATTAGCCTTCTCCTTCATCAATTGCGAATTGACCTTGATGTACTATGGATTTTCTTCTATACCAAGATTCAGCTTAATAAGCTAATGTTATTCAGTCAAAATCCAACCTACTATTTGAATATTCTATACCTATACCTATATTTTTGCTAGTGTTTCATCCACTTGAACATCATCCTCGCTATGATGGTAATAAATTTCTAGATAAACCTTGTTTTCCAATGAAACCTATGGTCTAACACAAAAATCATTTGATTTCACTGTTGAAGACATCGCTTTTGCAACTGTTCAATCTGATGCACTTGCTCTAGATAAATACCTCATTGCTTCTAATTTCTAACACTCCCACACTCAACAATGAAACCATTTATTTTGAGAGTGTAGTTTTGATAACAATGTTGGTTTTGTCTCAAAGATCAAATCTTCTTTTTCATCTACAAACCCTTCCATCAAGTCATAACAAATAAGTATTTGGGGCCTTTTGGTTTTTGCTCCCAAATTCTTGTTAACTAATATTGTTCTTACTATTCCATTACCTTGAAAAGTAATGATATTGTTACCCTGATCATGTGTAACCTTTGCATCTTTGAGCTAAGGTCTTCCTAACAACATGGAATAATTAGAATCTACCACATTGTTTTTCAAAACAATAAATGTGGCTATATATGGAATACAATGTATGTGAATTTTCAAATTTCTGATGATTCCTAATGGTTTGGTCATACTTTGATTTGTCAACTTGAGGTGGTATGGAATTGGTATTGGTTTGGGTAAACCTAACTTTGTTTTAAGGTTTTATGTTATAATGTTCACACTTGGACTTCCATCTATCAAAACATGCTTAACAATGTTCTTCCCAATTTGTACTTAGATAATTGCTATTTGGTTATTTACCTCTATAGCAATTGTGTCTAGTTCAAAATGTGTTTCAACCACTATGGTTACACTAGGTTCTGATATTTGCTTAGTAGCTATATTTGGTTTTTTTTGCTTTAATTTTTGCCACATATATCTTTTAAGATTTGGTGCTATCTTTAGCAATTGACCTAACCTCAAAATAGGTAGTCTCCAATGTCTATTTACTAATATCTTGGAATATGTGTTCCATAGACATAACTCTATTGACAAGATTAGTAGGCAAACTTTGTGACACAATGGATTCTATGGACACTTCAGATTTTGGTAATCTTCCCCAACTTGTATTCCGCTATGTTTTCTCCTTTGGAATCAAATTTTGTGGTGGGTCTTCTACTTGCATCCTTTAAATAGTCTTGACAAAATTTTGTTGTAGTTTTCGTTCCTCTTCCAAATCAGCAACAAACTTCTTCTTGATTTGCTCTCTATCCTTAAACACCTATGCTTCAGTAACCTTGCTCCTAGTGATGGCCATATTCGCATCCACCATATGGACTAAAGAAATTGAAACCTTGGGTTCTACCATTGTTTTGTTATTGGTTTCACTCCTTTGCTCTTAAACATATTCTGCATATCATTATACTTAGGACAATCTATGATCTTGTGTACAATATCACCACAAAAATTGTAGGAATAGGGTCTTCCTTCCTTTTGATTATACAAGTTTCAACATTATGATTTGTCTTGTGACAATTTGTATAGTACATTCTGTTTTATTTAGAATTGTCTGAGGTCTTTGAACTAATACTATCTTACTACTATGTGGTGCTAACAAATTGATTATGGCCTTTACTTCAAAAATTCCTTCTTCACAAACCAAAGTCGTTTCCTTATATTGTTGGAAAGTTTTTCTCTTCATACTTGTTGTTGTTACATGCAAATATAGTTGTAATCCAATGTGAAAATAATAGTTAATAAAATATTTGTTGTCTTGTGTTGAAGAATATTGGCCAACTTTTATAATCTTTCATAATAGACTTCCACTCTTTCATTTTTTTCCTATTTCATATTTTTCAACTATAGGTAAACTTGTTCATCATTTTAAACTTTTTTGTACCTTTTACCAAATGCTAGTTGCAACTATGTAAAAGTGCAATCTAGGTAATCTCCCAGATAATTGTTACACAAGTCTTACATAATATCTTTAAGGGTAAAACTAAGTAGAGTAACAATTTCCACATCATTTGTTTCATTATTTGCTCTAATGGCAACTTTAAATACTTTAACATGAACATCTAGGTCGGAATCCTTAACATACTAAGGATAGTTAACTAGTCGATGATAAGGTCTATTTCGTGGTAATGGTGGCCTGCTTGGATGCACCATTGGTAATCTAAAATATCTTGGAGGTCCTCGAGGTCCTAGTGGATCTAAGTCAGCTCCTCCATGATTTGATGGTTGATTCGCAAAAAAATCCTTTCATCTCACAAGGAATATCTTCATGCAAATTTACAAATTATGTTCCCCTTGGAATTTGTGGTCTAGATCTGCTACCAACAACAATATTAACTAGCACTTATACGAATAAGCTTCAATAACTATAATTATAAACTAGGGCATTACTACATAATATAATGGCACAAATGTTACTAATTCCATTCTGAAATTTGAAGTTCATGCATAGGTAACTCCAATATTGTCTTGATGTAACAAACTTTGTATAGGAGCTATAGAAATAGGTACTACATCTGCCACATTTCAAGCTTTCATTTTTACTGTTTTATCTTTCTAAATCTGTTCTTTGAGTCTATCTGGAATTTCGACCCTCTCATGGTATAAATCCTCTAACTCAATATGTCCATGATTCCCTACACTTGCAAGTTTTGGATTTAGATTTTGGAAATGCTCAGCACATCTTTGCCTCACAATTTTTTTCAATAAATGGACATTCACTGATCTGATGTCCAATTTGATGGCAATATGTGCAACATGGAAATTTTGGTCTTGGAACTTTGTTTACACTATGAATTTCCTCTCCTGTAATCCCTTGGAACCGCACTAATAATGTTTCCATTCTACTGATTAATTTTAAGTTCATTGTACCTCACTCTTATAGCCATAGGAACACTTGCTACTATTGGTTCAACTTTTAGTAAGTTTTTTGTCTAGTTACAAGTATTGATTCAACTGTCTAAATATTTTGATGCCCTGAATTACGACTTTTTGTTCAAAAACATAATGATACAAAGGTTCAAAATTTTCATTCTCCTCACCTTCTCGATAATAAGGAAGTGAAACAAATTTGTACCTTGGTACCATTTCCTCCCTTTCTGACCTATTGAATCTATTGTTATTCTTGAATCACAACATTAGAATCATGTTGTTGCATCAAATCTGCTGATTTTAGCAAAGGTCTCTATCAAAGTTTAGATGCTCGACTCCTTCATGTAAATTCAACTTATGAATTTGCATTTTGAATTTGATGTTCTACTTTCTTAAAGTTTTGTTATAGACTGCTGGTGTGTTTTTGTGCTTCACCAACTTACACTTCATGAGGAATAATCGGTGCTACCTAAGGCATTACATGGCCTATAGGTCTTTTTTTGTCCACGAATGTTGCAACCCTAGCTTTGGGCTTGCGACCAAGGCAAGGGCTTGCGAAGGTACGGGCCAAGAGTGAAGCCCGGTAGTCACATTTCATGCTCCTAGGACTGTAGGAGAGTGTGAGGAAATGAACCCCCACACTCTGAAGTGAACTCTCACTTTGGGAGGTGGAGTCCCAATGGAGTCCCAAATCTTCAGAGGGCAATTGCAAGGGCTAAACTCATTGGATTGAAAAGTTATTTTATATCATTGAAAAGTTCATAAAACCTATATGTTTAAAATGAGTTCGCATGATCATTTGGATATTTAAATTAAAAATTATGGCCAAAAGAAGGGTCAGGAGTCAAATTGCCAATTTGACTCCCGACCACTGTAAGTTAGGAATCGCCCCAATTTATTTGCGTGCAGGTGGTGTGCCACATATTGTTGGAAATATCTCAACAAGGGCTACAATTTTACTTGATACATCATCTCAATCAAAGGTCTACAATTTTACTTGATACATCATTTCAATCAAAGGTCTACACACAAAGTTATGGGCCTCCAAAGTTGCAGGAGTCCCAATTTCGAGAATTTCGGGACTCCAACCCTAGGACAAAATGAGATTTGGGTGCTGGCCCCATGGCTAGGCATAAAGATAAGGGGGAAGGTGGTGTATTCCCCCAAGTTTGGGGTGTGGTGAGTCTTATTAGTCCATGTATGCTCGTCCGTGCACCAAAAGTGATCGAATTATGCACTAACCAACTTGTTGTTTGGTTTGTGTAGGTCCATGTGAATAATTGACTCACTTGTCACTTGTCCTAGTCCCCATCTTAGAGCTCTAGCATGCTTCTATACCTTGAAGTGTTATAAATCAGGGAGCGTACCCCAACTCCTTTTCCTTTCGTTGTTTTCACCTTTGGACTCGTAATTGAGTTTATCCAAAATTTTGGGGTTGTGTCATTTAAAGTGCATAACCAAACCTTGGAAATAAAAACCCTAAATGGAAGGAGTGGTGGAAAACTATTCAAGAATTCAGAATGGAGGAGATTCAAGAAGCATGGAGTTAGCCTGCTTTAATGAACAAAATTATCAACTTGAGTTGCATGCCTACCTAACCACTTTCCTTGATTTCAAGTATGAACCCTTAAACTTTGTGTTTGTGGAAATTGGAACCAGTAGCAAAGTTCTAAAAACATCATCTATGGTATAACTTATTATTAAACCAATTTAATCCACCAAAAAAAATACCTTTACATGTTCAGATTTTATTATACTTATTCCAATGACCACTATTATTGTCGCAACCCCACTTTGGGCTAAGTGTGAGGGTGAAGCCCACACTCCCAAAAGTGGGAAGTTGGAGTCCTTCGGGACTCCCGAAAACTCCCGTTAAATAACAGGTTAAGACACATGTTAGGTTTAACAACTTGCTTAATCTATCAACCTATTAGGTCACCTATTACCAAATCTAGGTAACATTATCCCCCTTTGAAATCTATGTTTCATCTTCAAAATGTTAGCTCAAAGTCCTAGGTTAGATTGGCCTTCAGTAACTGGTTGACTAATGACTTCTTCGATAGGTTTAACACCTACTACTTCCACAAGTTCCATTTAACTCAAAATTTGAAGATTGGTTTGCATTGAGGCCTTCCGTTGATCAAATGTGTCTTCAAAGGTTATTATGGGTGTTGTAAATATCTCTGAGGCATGTGGGGTACTTGATATTAAAATAACCTCTTGACCTATACCTATCTAGTGCGAGGTCAGAGGTACACTAGTAGATATGAATTCCAAATATTCTAATTTACTATTTAGTATGGTGAATGAACGGTTAACATGTTCAACTTGTTCCTTATCAAATCTCTCATTACCTTCCACAAGTTGACTGATAATTGACGCGTTCCTAAGTCCCTTGTTAGACCCACTTGAGGGTCTAAGTATGTTGAATTGCGGAAAGTTGGGACTTGAGGGCCGTTCCCGACTTCCAGCACGAAAAGGGGGTAAAGGGGCGTGCTAGAAGTCTCGGGATTAGACCAGGAAGAGGGACAAGTATTATCTCACTCGAATCTGCATCCAAAACCAACCATAAGAGGGTTAGTTCACATTTGGAAACACCCTTGGGTGTTGGGACAAGCCATGGGCACTTGGACACACTTAACTCACCACGGCCCAGACTTGGGGGAAGCCACCACCTTCCCCCATATAGTATTCTCTGCAACTCTCCACCGAGGCTACATCCAAATGGTTTTTTTTCCCGGGACTCCCAAGGAGGAGTCCTGAAATTGTCCCGGTTTGGAGTCCCGGGACTTTGGGAGCTCATATCTCCCAACTGCAACATCCGATTGGAGCAAGGTCTAAACCAAAGTTGTAGCCCTCCTCTAAAGCTTTCCAACCATGTCACTCTGCTTCTGCAGACGTCGGGAAGAGGTTGATTCCTGACTTTAAATGGTCAGGAGTCAAACTGCCAATTTGACTCCCAACCCTTCTTTTGCCCATAACTTGAGCTGTAAATGTCCAAATGGCCCCATTTTGGACATCTACACTTCAAGACCTTTCCAATGACACCAAGAACACTCGAATGAGAGGAGATTTTACCCTTGCAATTGAGCTCTGAGTTTTATTTCCCACTTTTGGGAGTGTGGGCTTCACCCTCACACTTAGCCCAAAGTGGGGTTGCGACATACATCCCACTTATACATGTCAATTTAGTTCCATATTCATTACACTATGCCCGTCCACTCTAGATTCCATATAGACCTCATGATAATTCCAATATGGAATATAAGACACTTCAACTTGAGTTTTACTTACCCATATTCCACTATGTTTTAGCATGGATTACACTTTAAGATCCACTCAAAATCCATTTGACCTCCACCCAGACATCATCAGAATTCCGAGCAACTTGGTACAGGTCATTTCAACAATCTCCATGTAAAACAAGCCCATGCTGATAATCTAGCCTATTCCCACCTTCTAAAAAAGCAAATCAATTGTCAAAACTTTGTACAATTACTACAAGATGACATAAATATCATGAACCAAATAATTATACCCAATTTTTAAGCATCGTAGTTCGCCTTTTGTATGTGGGGTTGGATGTTTCCAAGTAAGTATGGGAAAAATGGATCCTATAGGTGTACATCAACCATCAATTCATATTAGTTATCCTAGGACATGCAAAGGAGGGATGTAAGCTACACCTATGGATTCAATTTGAAATGCTTTTAAATAGAGCTCATACTAACCTTGGGTTGAGTTCTATGGGTCAGTCTCCACTCCTTATAGTTCAATATTATTGTCTTTTGAAAGCTCATTAAGTGGCAATGTGTTAATAACATCCAATTACAAGGTTTGTCTAATCTCCATTCGTTTTTCCCCTAGATTCTTTTCAATGAAATCCCCAAATGTGAGCCACAATTGTCTTCAAGTAGTTGGGTGTCTTCAAATGGTGTATGGGTGTCTTCAAGTGGTGTTTAGGTGTCCTCAAGTGGCAATTGGGTGTCCACAAGTGGCAAATGGGTGTCCTCAAAAGGTGGTTGGGTGTCTTCAAGTGGTGGTTGGGTGCCCACATGTGGCAGTTGGGTGTCCTCATCCAATGGTAAAATGACTTGAATGGAGGGCTCCTTGAGACATTTAGACCCCCCATACCTTTTATCCTCTTATGTGAATGCCCCATCATCACTTGCTTCATTCACCTCCTTTGAACCCACTTTTGTTTCCTTGCATGAAATTCAATGTCAAAGTTTCTAGGAATTGTTATAGCTTCCTTTTTTGAACCTTGACATGATCCTTGTTGACCTCCAATCCTTCATTGTCCACAATGGAAATAACCCCTAAATTCTTATAGCCATGATGTCTTCCACAACTATATCAACCACAAGATTTGTCTTGCCAATGTTGACAAGCCTTATTGTCAGTTTTTTCAAAGAATGCTCAAGGGGAGGGGTGGGTTTGATTTGTTCCAAGCTTGGCACAACCCTGCTTGTAAACTCGTTTAGTGGACCGATTGGCCTTGTTCCAAGCTTGGCACAACCCTGCTTGTAAACTCGTTTAGTGGACCGATTGGCCTTGTGTGTGGGCAAAGGAAGGCCCTCATTATACTCCAACCCCTTTAGGGGCAACATCTTGTGTTGCTTTTGTGAATGTCTATTCACTATCAACTTTTTTATCTCCTCCATTCCCTAAGTCAAATCTTCCACCTTTGCCTCCAAGGAAAGCTTCCACCTTGAATCAACTTGCAAGTCCACCATGGTTTGCTTTCCCTTTTCAATGCCTACATGAAAACCCACATCATGGTTATAGTTCTGCATGGGAAAGACAATAACATATAGAAAATATAATTTGTAAACCATATGCATGCAAGTTTTTCTTCATGTTTCTTTTGTTGTGCATTAGACTTACTATTAAGTATCTAGCTAATATTCCACTTATATGGACCACTTAGAGTTCAATTGGTTTCTAGCCTACATCCACATGGTTCTCACTATTGGTCCATTTGTATTCCACTTGTCAAAACACACATGACATTGACTCATATAAAAAGCTATCAATAGACTCCACCTTTGGTCCACATCAAATATTACAATTTCTAAAGGGTGAATTTCTTCTTGAAAGAACCTTGACATGTGGCTCAATTGATTGCATTGCACAATTATACACCCATGATTTGTGTATTTATTGGAACTAGAAATATTGTTAACTTGCCTCATGAAAATATTTTTGCGATCACTTGGCATGTCTTTCTTCATGTGTACCACTATCCTCGTCCTCAACTTGCTTTGCATTTTATGCCTGCATGACAACCCATAATGTTACAACCACAAATGGGAAGGAAATTAATGTTCATAATGGATTATAAAGCCATATATGCATTCAAGTTTCTCATCACATTGTTGTGTATTAGACATTTGCATTACGGATCCATTTAGATTCCACATGTATTCCACTTACAATCCATTCAAATTGCACTTAGTTTTCACCATTGTCCTAGACTTATTCCACTTGTAGTCCACTTACATTCACCTACATTCCATTCAAGTTCCACTTGGTTATCACCATTGGTCCGGGTGTAGGGGTTTTGTCATGACTCATATCCCATGTCAAAACTACTCCATATTACTAGAAATAATTGAAATATCTCATAGTTCCAAACTTGTCTTGAATGAAAAAACAACTTGGTTGGATGTTGATATCCAACATGAAATCCTACTTGTTGTTTACTACATGCTTTCCACTTGGGTGACAAAGGGGTTTTTTTTTAATTTCCCAATTTTGAGATATCAAGTTTTTTCTATTTCTTTTTTTCCAAAAACTAAGGAAATTTGGTTGAATTTTCACTTAACAAACAAAAACTTCCACAAATTTCGCAATTGTTTTGGTAGAAAACAAACAATGTTGATAATAATTAATAGCTTATTTAGCACAAATAATTTAAACACATAGGGTTTGTAAACTCTACTTTTGAGAAACTGTGTGGTGGTTTGTAATGTGCATAAGCTTCAATTATCATAACCTAGGGGTAAATTGTCACATTGAGGGGAAAAACAAATAAAATTATCAAAGATCAATTCATTTTTTGGCATTGGAATAACATTATTTTATAATTATAATAGTTTAACAAAATATTGTCATGAGTAGTTGAATTTATTCATATTGTAGCTTGCCAAATCTATGACAATTTTCATTAGTTCAATCTATGATTTAAAAAAAAAGTAGTTAAATATATGTTAAGTACAAGGTAGGCAATGGAGATTCATCCATTTGGGTCAATATTTGTCATTTACAAATGAACCCAATTTTCAATTCCAATAGCAAATGAATTTATATATGTTTGTTAAATAATCTTGCATTTTTTTTCTTGGTTCAAAGCATATTGAATTGATTAGCATTTTATTGTGAAATGAAAATTCAAACCTTGTTAAGGTGTACCAATGTTAGATCATAATGTCACTTTTGCGTGTACTCCTTTATTCATCATGTTTTGTCATACCATGTGAGCACAAAATGAATGATATGGATGATTCAACATATATGATGGTCTAAATTATTGTATGTTGAAATGTAACATTTTTTCATTCATCAAGATTGATGGGAATAAGAATAGAAGACTCCTTTAAGGAGTATGTCCTTTTAGTCTTACTTATTAGTATACCTTAATTGGTTTGGACCTAAAGCACTATGAAATATTATAAGATCATGGATATAGATCTAGATGTTTTGACAAGTGATATTTCTATGAGAAGCATGCCTGATACAAAAATTTGATGAGAATAATGAAGTGTATTTAACTTGACAACTTGTTAAATGTGAGGTGTGATGAATCAACTCCTTCCAAGTTATGCTTAGTGTAACTTGGTATTGGCTATTGGTCCTATAATTTTGGCATGCAAACTTAATTTGTTTTGCTTTGATGTACTTGCTACAATAGTAAGTACATTGATAGAAAATTCGCACCTTTAAAAAATAAAATACCATAGATATGGAGTGTCCCATGAATTTGAATATTAAATGAACGTGTGTGGACTCCACAACTTTGTGGAGACGTACCAATTTATTTTGTGGATTTATGCATATTCATTTTTCACTTCAATTTCAATATTCAAACACATATAAATAATATCAAATAAAATAAAATAATCCCCTTGATTTGATGTCAACTTCTTGTGAACCAACAAGGCAACTTCCTCATAAGATTCTTAAGACAAATGACCATTGAGAAGTGAAGAAAAGAAAAAAGTCTTAAAACTTTTCTCCATGTCAACTCCCGTGTGTATTCTATCCAAACCAAACTTTTTTTGTTGAGCATGAAAGCGTGCATCATAAAGAAGATTTCTCTTCCCAAATGCACTAAAACACTCCTTGCCACTATGCCAAATTTAAGGCCCTCACTCAACTACCCTTCCATCCTATTGAGTACACTTTCCTTAGTCCAATATGATGAATGTGTCCCATGATGCTTGCATGCATTATATTCATTTGATGGCACTTGATACATTTGACATTCATCCCATGTTCATATAAATCCTTTCCATGTGTTACACTCTTTTGATGGCACATGGTGCAATTGACATCCATTCCATGTTTGTATAAATCCTTTCAATGCATCCATTGACATGTTCTTGTGTCACGTATGCATTTAGGAAGAGGATGATTCTCCATATAAGACACACGAAGGAATAAAGCTACAATTGTGTTGTGCACACCCATACCTATCTAGATATATGTATGGATACCCATGAATACCTATCATGCACATCTCATGCCTATCACAATTATCCTCTTGCACAACTTCTTGAAATAAAACATTTTCCCCCCTTTCCAAAAATTCAGGAGAAAGTTAGCGTTTGAGATTTGTTTCACTCCCCATCTTGAATCCTAATTACTCACTCTTTTCTTTTCTTTTCTCTTTTTTTGCAATTTGGAGTTTAAAGTAAGGTTCAAAAGAAAGAGAGAGAACCTCCATTCCAAAACCTCCAAAACATCTAGGTGTAATTTCTAGGTTTCCTTCCCACCCACATTGAATATGGGTCACATTGTGAGTTTGCATTCATCAAAAGGCGATGCTAGAAGCTAACTATGATTGCCTATTGAGCTCCAAAAGGGTCACCAAATAAACTTGTCGCCAAATGCAAGCATTGGTACTTAAGGTTAAACCTTAGAAGAAGAATGGGCCTAGCATGTTGCTCTTGCCATGGCACTTAATAAATTGTCCACCTCTGAAAAGAAAGCAAATAGCCATGATGCTGAAGAGCCACTGAATGACATTGAATCAACAAACTTAATTCATTGTTCTTCTTAAGCAACATATTTAGGTAGTGGTATAAGACCCAAATTGCCATGGATTTCAACAAAATTCAAGGTTATTAATATGTATGGGATAATCAAAGGTCATAAGTTTATGGGTTCTTTGGTAAGTATAGAGACGTGGAAACCAATTTCCCAAATTCCCTTGTTCATCATGTCAAATTATAAAAGCCTTCTCATGTTCAGCTCTTCGAATTATGTATTAAGAGAGAACAAACCAAACCTTCTTCACATCAAGATTATTAAAGTCTTCAATTATTAATTTGAAGCTTATATAATGCCAAGATCTAGCTTTCGATTGATTCACTTACATTTTGCCGAGAAAGTCTATAATTATGCTTTAGCATAAAAAAACATACCTACATGTTGCTATTTCTTCCCACTAGGTAATCTGTCTGTCACCACCACTTTTGTAATGATGCCATTTAGATATCATTACAGAAACTAATCTGGCCTTGTTCTGATGCAACATTGTGCCAAAAAACTCACAGGAAATCCTCGATGAATGTTCAAAACATTAAAGCAAGAGGAGGATCAAACCAGAGGTGGAGTGTAATACGTACTCTGACAGTTCGTGCTCCTTTGTCCATTCAAAGTAGATGCAAAGAATTGTAGATGTCTGGTTCAAATCCTGAAGCATAGCCACCAAAAACACAAAAACAACTTCAATGAATGAGTTTTAGGATGAAAGAAATGAAGCATTGATCTTCTTCCCATTCATTCACAACAAACCCTAACAAAACCCAACAATTCCCCCTGATCACAAATTCACAACAAACCCTAAAAAAACAAAAACTCCTACTTACATAAAGAAGAAACAACAAAGAAAAAGGGAGAAAAAAAAACCTATCTACTTGCAATTGAAATCCCAAATCACAACAAAATCCTCAAACTGTTTCAACTTCTTAAGAAATTACAACCTGCATTTCTGTGAAATTGGTGAGAGGCAGAAAAAGAAGAAGACCCACAACTTTCCTTTTGCATGGGTGTATTTTGTTGTTGGTCAAACAACAATCACATTTTCTCCACTGTTTCTTCTAGTTTTGAATTTCTCTCTCATCTTTTCAACTGATTTGAACCAAAGGTATTTGGTAATTTCCAACTATACTATTCAAGCTACCTAATACCTTGGATGATGATTCTCTGTTACATTCCTTGATATATTTCCAAACGTAGAAGAACATGTGGTGAGACTCTCACATCACTCCAGTATGTGATTTCTTTGTTTCAAAGAACTATTACTCTGTTGGCAGAAAGAAGTTGATGTATTTTTGAAGAAGAAGCTGCTGAAAAGCAAAAGCATTGTGTGCCCCAAATCAAATTCCTTGGCCTCTAAAAGAACAATTGCAGTTCTGGAGAATGGACAAATGACAAGCCATCTAAAAGAGTCGTACCACAGATTGGGTACTACTCTGACAATGCCACACTGTAATTCAAGAGATATTAGAGCACAAACATAGAGCAGCGTTATGGCATCAAAGGTGAGGAGCTTTTGGTGATGAGATGCTTATAGTACCATGCCCACAGCAGCACCATCATGCACATTTTGTGTCCCTTACTAGCAATGGCGGTCATTAAAAGGTTAATTTAAAAAAGAAACAATTTTTTAAAAAATTCAATAAAAAAAAAGTAAGTTATAACTTAACAATTTTGATTTTTGTTACGTAAAATGATTGCCAATGTGATAACATCGTAAGATTGGACAAAAACACAAGGCACAAATAATGTTTAAGAACCATGTCTACACATTGAATTGTTAGTTCACTCGAGATAACTAGGAAAACGAATATAGACCACCAAATCCAACAATCCCATTGGCCCAGAAAAAAATAATTATTCGCAACTACATACAACCCTATTATGTTTGAATATTGAAAATAACAATCCCTTTTTACCAATTTCATTGGTCCATTGAAATTCTCACAAACCTACCAAACCCTTTTACACATTACATTTTTTGTTCATTTCAGATAACTAAAATAAATAAAATCACACCATCAAACGTAGCAATGTCATTGGTCATAACATTGTTTCTTCACACCCACACCCACACCTATTTAGCATTTTCTTCATATTAGTACACTAATATGATAACCCTAGTTTGTTAGTGGACAAGTTCAAAACTCTATGCTTTGATACATGTTTATGAAACAATTAATTAATTTTTATATTTGTTCTCTACAAATAAAATATTTTTAAAGTATAAATGATTATTTTTATTAATTATGAGTTACAATAAATAATTATTGTAGAACATAGATTTTTTATATTATTTATATTCTTACAGTAAAATAAAATAAGTGTTGTAATAAGTAATGTTACATTAATTTAAATAATTGTAATTACTTCAGATTAGAATTATTTAGTATGTGCATAATTATTTTTTAATTGGAGATATGTATTCACAATCAATAATTTATAACTTTAAATCTGAATAATGTTTTGGAAATAATTATAATGTAGTTTAAATAATTATTTTAATTTCAGGAATTAGTATATTATTTTTTTTATTATTTTTAAATTCTGGAATTAATCATGTATGATAAATATTTTATAGTAATTTTACAGTCATTTTAAAAGTTAATGTTATGTTTAGCAAATTATTGTATTATAGTTAATAATTACCAATTAAAAATTTTATTTGACCTATAATTTTTTTAAAACAATAAATGTCATTATTGTAATATTAATTTTTTTAATTCATGGAAGAATTTACTTTTTATTAACAATTGCTAGTTCATTATTTATAATTTGAAAATAATATTTGAAAATATTCAGATTTTAAATTATAGTAATTAGACTAGTTTCACATTAATCACATTATCTATAACTAATGGGTACCTGTGACCTTCGGACACTGTGAAGTCCTTCGGTTTCTTTAAACCGTATTTATTTTCTTTAAACCGGGAGTATGCCTCTCCCGGGCAAGACGGTTCGGGCGGACGCACGGGTCCTCCAAACGGGCCTCCTCTTCCTCTTTGTTCATTGGTTTAATGAGGGTTGTTCTTTTGAAGGGGGGGAGATAGGTGAAGTGGTCCGTTCTTTGGGAAAGGTAACCAGGGAAACAATAGGGATCCCAAGTTCTAGTATGTCGGGAATTTTTTTTGTTTCCCTAAAGTAAAGTTGACTAATTTTCCTAATATTTTAAAAAAGATCGCCTAATTTTTGATATCATAAATTTATAAAAAATAATATTTTCAAAATTTTATTTAAAAATATTTATAACAAAGAAAACCTGATCCCAATTCTGATAGAAAAATTAAAGGAAAAAGACCCCTTTGTTTGTGTTTCAAAAATTTATCATTTTTTTCTATTTTTTTTAATTCCTAAAATTTCCCGGAAAACCTTTATTTATTTATTTATTTATGAAACATTGCCCAAAAGAGAGGCAAGTTTTGATACCTATTAAGGAAAATTAATGGCCAAAAAAATTACTATTGGCACCCAAAAAATAAAAGGGCAGGGGTAGGGGCATTTGGAAATAAAATATGTCACTTCGCTGGGAAAAAAAAGGAAAAAAAGTCAGTTGGCGTCGGACCAAAGGGCAAGGGTAGGGGCGTTTGGAAATAAAATATGTCACTTCATTGGGAATAAAAAGGAAAAAAAGTTAATTGGTGTCGGACCAGACGGACATTTATTTAGGTATATTTAGAGGCCAGTTCTGCAGCAGAACGCTTATGCAGCAGAACGTCGTGTCACAGACAGAAGGACTAACTGAATTAATATATAAGATTTGACCACATTTTTTAATTAAATAAATATTTTAAAATATTTTGATTATTTAATTATCTATGAGTTACGTGTTGACAACTTGTGAGTAATTAGATAGCTAGTTTGTTAAATATGAAGAGGTTATTAATTGTTTAAGTAATTGATAATGAGTATTTAATATTTGTAGTGTAGGGTTTATAGTTTAAATATATGTAAATTTAATCATTATTAATTAAATGATTATCTAATTATATAGTGAACGATATACTTGAATTATTTAGAAATCTAAAAACTAAGAAAAGAAAAGGCATGAATAAAGTTTTATAGTTACAACTTAGTTTGTGAGGAAGTTGCAACTTCAAAACTTATCACATATTGTTTATTCTCCATTTCTATTTTAAACATTATATAAACAAGTGATGTGGTCATCCAATTTCACATTAAAAAATTTGTGCACATGGGATGAGCAAATCTAAAGCCTTAACCCAAAACAAAAGAACAAATTATGCACAATTCTAAAGTACTTACCTCCCCAACCTACTTATCAACCTGGTTACGTAAGTACCTAGTTTGACGTACCCACCTAGGTCGACCTATGTATACACCTATCTTAGTACCTATTTATATGAATAGGTATTTAGTTTATGAATGTAAGGTCTACCTACTTACATTTTTACTTAAGTAGGTAGGTATGTAGCCTAGGTTTATAGGCACCAATTTATGTACCTACCAACCTAATATTAATATTTTTATAGAATATTTTTTAAATGTCACATGGCATATTTACATTGGGCCACGTGTCATAGATTATTGAACGTCCTATATTATTTCAAAACAATAATAGTTATTATATTTTAAATAATTAAATATTGGGACACATGATAACACATCATTTGCTTTCAATTATGAACAAAATAGTTGCATCTTAGTCGGATGTGATAATAATATGTATACAATGGAATCAAATGATGAACTTATATTTGTTGATTTTTTTTTTTAATCCAATACCCTTTGTTGTTTGCGATTAATATTGCATATGATTTGTCCAAGGTGACTAAAGATCGTTTTTACTTGCAAAAGTCGAATGTGACTGAAATTTAATCGTACAAACTAGTTGAAAATACTTTTTTTCTTTAGTGTTGAACCCTGAGTATTGGTGACCGTCACTAGAGCCCTACTGTTGGTTGTATGTTTTCCATCTTCATTCCCATATGCTCTTGAAAGTTAGTGAACCCTTGTTGTTTGGTCCATATAATTCCATTAGACATCCGATGTGGTTTTTGTCAAGTACTTGGCAATTTGCCATTAAGTTCATATTCAATTAACGCAATATATATTATGTTTTGATGCCCTAGCTCCAAGTACTCTAAATCGATCCAGCTTATATGTCAGATTTATGCCAATAAATTTTTTGTGATAATCCTTACAATGCACTTATTACTTGTCCTATGTTCACATGTTTTCAATTTTCAATCCATCTTCCATTCTACAAGTGTGAAAGTCACCAGACAATTTCCCCACGTTCATAAGCTTCCATTCAATTGTTATATGGAATCAATTATGTCATTGACATTCACTAAATCAATTATAGTGTCCATGTATCTTCCCTCTTCAGTGCCACATGTTGTTGACAATTGCTATAACCCTAACATAATCCACAAATTTTCCATCTTGAGCCCTAAGTATAAGTGATAATCACTAGAACCCTACTGTTGGTTGTAGGTTTTGTATTTTCACTCCATATGCTCTTGAAAGTTTGTGAACCCTATTTTCTAATCCATACAATTCCATCTTACATCCCATGTATGTTCCTAAAAGTTAGTGAACCTTGTTGTCTAGTCCATATAATTCCATTAGACATCCCATGTGTGCTCTTGAAGGTCATTATACCCTTGCTATATGGTCCATATAATTCCATTGTCTGCACATCCCATGTGTGTTCTCAAAAGTCAGTGCAACCTTATTGTCTAGTCCATATAATTCCATTTTACTTCCATATGTGGTCTTGAAAGTTATTAGAACCTTACTAAATAGTCCATAAAATTCCATCTTACATCCCATATACATTCTTGAAAGTCACTAAAATCTTGTTGTATTTCATATACTTTCATCCTAGATCCCATATACGCTCTTGAAAGTCATTAGAACCTTGATGTAGTTCACATAATTCCATCTTACATCCCATATATGTTCGTGGAAGTTACTAGAACCTTGATGTAGTCCATATAATTTCATCTTGCATGCCATTTGTTCTTGAAAGTCACTAGGTCCCTACCATGATCCATGTAATTCCATCTTGAGTACCAAATTGTTTAAAAAGTCACTAAAACCCTACTGCAAACCTTGTAATTCCATCTCCAGTCCCACATTCTTCTAAAAGTCATTACAACTCTATTGCAATCCATGAAACCCCCTCTTGAATCCTATATGTTTATGGTGGTCTATACAACCTTGCTGTAGTCCCATCACCATGGATTTCCACCCCAACTATCTTTGCCAACCACCACAACTTGGTGATTCCCATATGTAGATTTTCATCTTGTGGTCCCCATGAGTCCTTTCTTGTCCTAGTTTAATTAGGAATGTCCCTAAATTGCATAGGTTAAATTTTTATAACCTAATCAAATTGAGAGAGTTTAACTTATATAAACATCTTATGTTTGCAAACCCAATACAACCATTTGTGTCAATCTCAATTCCCATGGCTCAATGCCATGTGCTTACTTATTCCACCACCATAAGCCCTTCAATTGGATCTATTAAATTATATCCAACTATGCCTCAAGCAAGTGGCTTGAAGTCTACTATTGTAGTTGCACCACATAAGCGCCAAGATCATTTAGGATTGAAGGATACCCTTGTGCCACCCACATGCCAAAAGTCACAATTGCACTTGTCCCTTGGCCAAAAACACAAGAAACCTAGTAATGGAAAAAAAAAAGG
>OY987295.1:1897096-1974637 GCA_963920785.1 Sphagnum contortum | reverse complement strand
ATGAAAAATATGCATAAAAACTTTTAAACTCTCGTAACCATTATTTAATAGTTGCATTAAAATAACTTATAAGCAGTTTTGACACTAAAACCATAATTTGAAAATATCTTTTAATGACATATTTTGGGATTCTTTTAATATATGCCTTAATATAATAATATTTTTAAAAAATTAAGGATTTTGAATGTTTTTGAAAAAGACGTATTAAAAAGATTTTAATTATATTCTAAAAATAAAGTAGTGGTTTAAGGGGGCACATGTGGCTCCTAATAGTGTGGTTGGGCCCAAGTACATTTAGCAAGGGACAATCTGATGGGTCTCAACCAAATGACCAAATTGTTGAGAGCCCTCTAAAGAAGTAGAAGAAGAAATGTAAGAAAATGCCTATTGTTAAGAGAGTTTCTACTTCTATTAAGATGCAAGTTACAAAAGCAAAAGCAAAGGCTACCAAGCACAATCTAGGGAAATTGAGGTGATGCATATTAGATATGGAACTCTTGTTCATACATTGTCAGCTTTGTTTTCAATTTTTAATGCACTAGAGGGTCTAAGTACAATTGTCTTTGTAGTTGAAGATTGAAATCCATTAATGGATGTTTGTGCTTAGTAGTTGCCCAATGTAAAAAATGCATGCATATAATATGCCATAATAGTGTTTACGGTCCTTTGTTCCTTTCTAGCATTGAAGGTTTTGAACAAGTGGAGACAACAAGGCCTACCCAAGATTATTTTTGACAACACATTTCACTTGCCACCAATGCATGGCAAAACAATATATCTATGACTTTAATTAAAACTAGGTTTACTTAGGACACATTTGGAATGTTCAATTATTTCACTCTTCAATTGTATGTATCTACCAATATTAAAGCTTGTTAAATGTTGTGGTTCGTTCATCATTGTTGTGCTAGGTCAATTCAATTTAAATCATTTTTATTTTTGATTGCTACTATTGGTGGTTCTGCAGCACCATCCTTTAAATGCCCCCAAAAATTAGATTCAACAACATCATAAGAAGTTTTTGACATATAATGTTTTTGGAAGGACTTGTAACCTTATATGGAGGATCTCCAACTACATTTGTTGTTTGAATATTGCATATTATATCTCCTCATGATCAGTCAGGTCTATGCCAATAAGGTTGTGGATGGATTGAATACAAAATTAGTTCTTTGTGAATTAAATAGTATGTTTCACATACCTAGTGAGTCGCCCAACATAAATTTGTAGACCATGTTATAGAAGTATTCAATTGAATTGCTCATAGGTCAATTTTGCATCTTTTTCATGGCAAGAGAACTCAAGAATCCAAATGTTAATGAGGTCAACTATGCATTATGCCCTTTGATCATGGGCTAAAGCTAATGTTGTCATCAAGGTATAATGTCATTGCTGACATTGACATGTTGATTTGATTTTGTAGTCTTAGAAATTCAGTATCAATGGTTTGTGCATGGCTTCAAATGTTATTATGCTCCTTGTTAAAAGCCTGCAACATTATGATATAATCAAGTTTGATCCAAATTTGCTTAATTGATACAATTTATTTTGGAGTTCTATGTGCTTAGATTTAGAAGTAATATGGGCAAGGTTTGGGGATATCACTGGACGTCCTTTCGATTGAATGAAGGAGGAGGCACAAGTTGTTGGTGGGAAATTCATCTAGGAGTTCAATTTTTCTTGGTTGTATTTCAAATATGAAAATGAAAGAAACACTAGTTGTTATTGTTTTTTGTTGGGAAATCCTAGATGTTGAACATTTATATTATAAAACATTGGTTAGGATTTGCAATTTTTAACCACAGATGGAATTGTTCCTTGGCATGAGTGTTAGGCTAGAATGATTTTTCTAAACTTGAATGCATATTGTCTATATTGTAGAAGCCAATTATAATGGCAAGGGTAAGTTGGTGAAAAAAACACATGGATGTTGGTGGGATCTATATATCCATCATATAGGGGTGTATTTGTGCTGATGTGAATGAGTTAAATTTGGGATCATTTTTCTTGCAACTTGTATTGCAACTAGACTTTTACGCATACTATTGTAGATTGATGTGTGAGACTTTCTATTGCTCAAATCAATTGCAAAAACACCAACATCCACACCAAGATGGTGATGATTATGCATCACATGTTCATATTTTGCAACTGCAAAAACACCAACACGACGATCATGGTGAATCATAGATTAGATTTTGTAACTACAACATGAGCAACATGATCAATATGCATCACATATTTAAATTCTGCAATTACAACACTAACAAATGTTGTAACATAATCTGATTGCATCAACTTTTCATTAGTTACTACTCTTTAATAGCTGGCAATGTAACATGCATGTCCACCAATTTAACATTAATAAAGATAAATAAAATTCCAATGATAAAATAGGCAGTATGCTAATAACTTACAAAATACTTATCAAATGCACTTTTATATTGAAATGCTAAATGGAATAGACAATTCTTGGTGATCTTAACACATCTAATGAATCTATTCATGCGTTTTGATATTAATGCTTCTTTCATTAACATTGTCAAGTGTCCAAATTCATTAACTTTAAAAACTTGAAAAATAACACATGCTTATGTTTTGTAACAAGTACAATTCATCTATTAGGTGTTATATTACTAGTACAAGCTCAATAGAATGCTAATACCCATACTACACTAGAAACTTCAAACTGGACACTTAATTCAATTAAATGTCCAAAATGTGATAATACAACTAGTCAAAAACAATATCCTCAAAGTCCTCACCATACCTACATCCAAGCCCACCCATATGAAGACATATTAAGTTACAATCCATGTGGTGCACAATAATACATAGAACCCCATGCCAACAATTGATCCATGCCCACGAAATCTTGAATTTTTAGCAACCCACAAACAACTCCTGCAACATCACCATGCCATTAAAAATTGCATGTGGATGCATGAACCAATAAAAAACCAATTGACATAATAAAAGTTCACCACTAACGCCTATGACATGTTAAACTCATGATCATTAGTCAGGCACATTAGTTTCCTCAATCCTTATGTGAAATCTGCAAATGTAATGTAATTCATTTGTCAATGTGATAGATACATAAGCTTATCTTGCAATCCTTGGAACACCTCAAGAATTTGTTCTCCCAAGTACAAATTCAATGGAACTTGGTTGGTGAATTGCACTTCTACGCTACAACCTTAAACCCAATCTATTAAATATAATGGCAACAAAAGTAATTCAATGATGCATTCAAGTTAAAAGAATAGTTAAAAAGACTATGCGAGCAACACCTTCTGAAAATTGGCACAAATCTTTGCATAATTACATGCAGACTATCTAAGTGCCTTTAATGAATATATGTACATGTCACCACCTATGCCATGCATATCCAATCTAAATTAAAGTTTGATATTTTTTGGTTTCTATGGGTTAGCATGGTAAATTATGCCTTATAAGGTAATACATGACAACTTTCTTCTAGTAAGTTAATGAACCTTTGAACACGAATTTGCATTCAACAACATCCTCAAGATATAGTAGTGATTATGACGCGTTCCCAAGCCCCTTGATAGACTCAAGAAGAGTCTAAGGTAGTAAACAACGGAAATGTTAAGAGCTTAGGGCACGCTTCCAGCTCTTAGCACTTCAAAGGGGTAGAGGGGCATGCTGAAGCTCCGGGATGGGACTAGGAATATTGACAAGCATTCTAGTTACTCACTCGAATCTGCATCAAACCAACCAACAAGTTGGTTAGTACAATTTTTGGAGCACCTTTGGTGCTAGGACAAGCCACGGGCAACCTTGGATTCACAAGACTCAGCATGGCTCGGACTCGAAGGAAGCCATCACCTTCCCCCATATAGTATTCTCTACACCTATCCGTGAGGCCTACATCCAAATGGCTTTTTGTCCCGAGACTCCCAAGGGGGAGTCCTAAAACTACCAAGGTTTAGACTCCTGCAACTTTGTAAGACTATAACTTTTTGCTCATACCTCCAATCAGGATGAGGTCTCAAGCATTGTTGTAGCTCTTGTTGAGAGCTTTCCAACGATGTGTTGCATTCCACCTACACACGCAGGGGTCAGGTCGATTCCCGACTTTTTATGGTGGGGAGTCAAATTGGCAATTTGACTCCCGACCTTTTTTTTTATCATAACTTGTGTTTCAGGTGTCCAAATGGATCATGCGAGCCCATTTTAGACATCTACACTTCAATAGTTTTCCAATGATTTAAATATTTCCCCAATGCAAGGTGTTTTGACCCCTGAAATCGTTCTCTGAAGGTTCAAGAATCCTGGTGGACTCCCAAGCTTCCATTTCGGGAGTGTGAGTCTTCACCCTCACCTTCTCTCAAGATTAAAGTTGCGACAGATTATAAAGGTGAAGTTTAACCAAATTTAATCAAAATAAATAAATAAAATTAAGTTTAACCAAGTTTAGTCAAAATTAGTTAAAAGACCTTAAGTTAGCCAAGTTTTAAAAAAATTAACCAAATTACAGCCAAAATTAGTAAAAGTACCCAAGTTTAACAAAGCTTAATCGTGTTAAATAAAATTTAACCAAATTAACCAAATTTAGTTATAATATTATTTAATGCAAGTCAAACCAAATTTAACCAAATTTAATTGAATTTAGTCACACTAGTAGGCAAAATGTCATGTGAGGTAATCGTTTGCAACCAAATTTTAGTCGTAATTAACACAATGACAAAAAATCAGCATAGTAACAAATGACAAGTTGTAAATGACCACTAGTTGTAAAGGACAGATGAAATATTTTTTCATAAAATATGAGTATGGAAATTTTTATAGGTATATAGGGTTGAGTTTTTGCGATTACACTTGTGATTACAATGAACACCAATATGTTCACACATGGTCGCCTAAGAATGTGAGACATGACATCGTTTGGATTTTTTGAAATATTCTGCCAAACAATTTTTTTTCAACCATTCGATTAAAACAACTAGCTTGTGCCACATGGCAACTTAAGATTGCGTTACAATCATTTAGGGTTAATTTAGGATTGGGTGATTTATGCTAGGCCATGTGGCACCTAGGCTAGGCTTAGGTTAGGCCATCTAACTTAGTTTGGGGCTAGGCCGTTTACAATAGGCCATGTGGCACCTAAGCTAAGCCTAGGCCACCTAGACATAGGTCTAGCCTAAGTAGGTAAGTAGGTAGGTCTACGTTTAAAACTTTTACAACAAAATCCTATTTTATTTTAAGTTTAGCCTTTTGGGTGGAGCCTATGTGATTAGCTCCTCCCATATGGAAATTGAAAAAAAATGAATATGTTGGCTACACCAACCCAACCTAGTTATATAGTTTATAAACTTGCAAGGGGAAACAAACAATATGGGATGAAATTTTAATTGCAACTTAGTCGCATAATTGTAATTTAGTTGCAACTATTCCCTAACACATACTATTACATAGCCTACCTACTGAATAGCATAAGTTCTTACTAGGTACCTATTTAGATAGTATTTATTTTAAGTATATATTTAAATAGCCTCTACATATTATTTATTTTAAATATTTGGATAGCCTCTAAATAATCATTTATAATTAAATAACTTATTAAGTAGCTAGTGGGTATGTAGGTATATATGTATGTAAGTAGGTATTTACATAATATAAAAGCAAACATGGTGTCTGTCTGTCTATCTGTGCGTCTGTTTATCTTTGATGAATGAAGGTGGTAGTTATTCTCTGTCCGTCTACCTTTCTTTCTTTTTTTCGTCCGTTCGTGAGTCTTTCCGTCCATCCGTCCTTCCCTCCAGTCATTGCTTGTTCCCTGTGGGGCCAGCACGGGCAGGAAAGGAGGGGGGGGGCAGCACAGGGGGGGCACGGGCGAGAAAGGACCGGGCGGGGGGGGGGGGACGAACGAGGAAGGACCGGGCAGGGGGGAGCTCGACGAGTACATTATGCACCGGGTTCACACTAGTTTACATAATAGGTAGGTATATACATATAGGTACGTATAGTCTATACGTGTAGTTATATGGTAGCACATGTACTATACATGCAACTATAATATGATTACTTTGGTTGCATGTGCAACTAAACGCATATACGATATTATGGAAAATACAAAAACATTATGAAAAATTAACATATTGAAAAAATTTCACTAAACATTAATTTGGCTAAATTTGGTTTATCTTGGTTAAACTTGGGCACTTTCATCAATTTTGGATAAACTAGGTTAATTTTGGTTAATCTTAATTGAATTGGGCTAAATTAGGTTAAACTTACTGAAATTTGGTTAAATTTGATTAAATTTGGCTAAACATGGCACTTTTTTCAAGGTTGGATAAAATAAGTTAATTCTAGCAGTAGTAAAAATCTTGTCGTCTGCAAGCATTCCATGTGACTATGTGTGACTGAATATCACTTAAGATTATTTTTCAATGTGGATGGATTTTGGTCTTTCTTTCAACTAGTTGTGACTATGACCTATTTCATATTTCAAATTAATTAAGGTGCCTTGATTTAACCAAGTTTAATCAAGTTAAACTAATTTAAACCAAACTTAATAAGTTTAGTCAAGATGATTGAAAGTACCCAAGTTTAGCCAAAATGATTCAAAATAGTCAATTTTAATCAATTTTAGTCAAAATGATTGAAAGTGCCCAATTTTAGCCAAAACAAATGCTAAATCCCTTCCATGATTTTAATTTTCTGGTAGCAAGTGTAGCAGGGGCTCAATCAAGGGCTTATTCAAGTCCTTTCCATTCGAAAACAGTGTTTAATTTGAAGAGATTATGTCCTGAACGTTGTCTTCTTCAATCCTTAGCAAATATCTGCAATACATCCTGAAGCTCAGAGTCCTGTATAGGTTGCATTTTCAAGATGTCTTGTGCTTTTGAGAGCTGAAGGACATGCAACTTCTGCAGAAATTTTACTTAGTGCAGTTGCAGGTTGCCATATGTAACATTCAATATGCATCCCTCCTCTCTGGTGAGGTTGTGGGACAAGTGACCTCATCAGCTTCAGTGACATCATTGTCAAACCAGGAAGCTCAGACCAGATTGCCGTCTGGTCAGATCTGAGTGTGGAAGCACCACTTCCATTGACTCTAAGAGAAGAGGCATTTGTGCATGCATGTCCTCTGACAGATTGCTGATGGCTGGTTCTGCTGCACTAATCACTGCATGATGGGTTGTTCCTGCACTCTCATCCCTGTGGCAACAACAAAGCGCAAGAAGTGGGGAGGTAAAGTAAAACACCACTTATGCGGTAAACAGTCCATTGAAGCTTGATTGCATCATTTTCAGCCAAGCTGATCGTCAAGTGCTCAATATTAACAGGTGCTGTTCGGAAAAGCATACAAACGGCCTTAAACACACACGCAAGCACATTACTAGAAATCTATGCTCCTTATTTGTGAAAGTTCAAAATCAAATTCAATCTTGCACTGTTGAATTCATCTCTGCTACTGAAGAAAAAAGAGTTGTATTCCAGAAACAAGAAAACAAAATGATGAAGATCAAGCTAATGATACACAAAATTTGTATACAATTACCATTTGCAGAAACAGTGAACTTGCACGGTTGCATTTAACACAGAAATGTGAAAGGATTTGAAGCCATAGCGAGGTTTGTCCACGCACTGGGAGAGACAAGGTGTTTCTTTAACAATCATGGAAGGAATCTGCGTTTCACATTCTTGGAAGCAAGTATAGCATGCAATTACCTTGAGCAGAACAATGCAACGTGCAGTTGGAGGAGTGACCTCAAATGTGTCAAACAAGAAACGCTTGAAAGTAACTCCCAAGAATGCTCAGAGTCCGTAGAGAAAGCCGCACCCTAGAAATACCTCTCTATGGACACGAGTTCTCCATGGATCTGACCGCACCTTAGAAAACTCTCTTGTCGTCGATCATAATCCCCTACCACGACCGATTTGTGCCAAGCACATGACTAGAGTAAGACGGATCATGCTTGCAAAGGACGCTGAGATGGGTCCTGCTTGCAAGTGCTCAGACAGATTATGCTTGCGAAGAGTGATAAGATTGATCATGCTTGAAAAGAATACAGCGCATCAGTGGTACTTCTTCTGAGGTTGCTCACTTTTTCAGGAAGAGCTTCGACGAGGAGCTCGTTGCCAATGCCAGCCAGGCAATTCACAGCTGTATTCAAGAGTTGGATGTGATTCCCGCTTAACACACATTCCATCTCTTTCTGTGTGTCCGTCTCACCCAAAAAGTCTAAGCTATTCAGAACGGAAGCCCAAAGTTTCTGCAAATAGGACTTGCTACCGAAGTTCTGATACAAAAGCCATTGATCAACTTCGTGCTACCATATGCTTGAGTATCACGAAACAATCGGACCCTGAGCGATTGGTCAAACGCGATTCGAACCCATTTTGATCGGCACACACTTGCCAGATCAATATGCGATGAAGGAAGCTGGAAAATTATTCCTACAAAGCGTCACACGATGATCGAGAATCAAGGAAAAAAGCTTCAACCATGGATGGGGTTTTCCCAAACTGGAGGGGACTACCAAGGAGACCACGATTCGAAAAATAATAATAGAATCTGTTGGCATGCCAGAATTTTCGGGCGTTTGAGTATGACGCGAGCAATTTTAGGTTTGTGAGGTTTCAAGATTTTGAGACATTTAGGGTTTAGGGTTGTCGTCTCAGATTCTCACTCATTTATTCCCTCGGCTCGCAACTTTTTCCATCGCTACTCGGGAGGCTACTGTGCTCGTTCTAGAGCGAGGAAGAGTTTGTGAGGAAGTGGTTTGAGTTGTATTGACATGGCGAGCACAATCGACTTCCGGTGTCTTGACGAAGGGTTAGGGGGTCAGAAGAAGAGGAAGCGTGAGGAGGACGTGGAATGTGGAGATGGGGAGGCTATGGAGATTCAGCAGCCGAACAAGAGAGCTGCGGTAGCAAAGGAAGGGGAGTACAAGCCCGTGTACGGGCGGCCGACGTATGATGGATTTATGTCCGCGAAAGTTTCAGGCAGGAAGTGGAAAGCGACCAAGACTTCTCGGACGTCGGCCTTGAAGGTCGTGGGGCGGAAGACGACGTTGCAGGAAAAGACAAGGATGAGGGAGGTGAAGAGAGCGTACAAAGACCGAATGTCGGAGCTTAAGAAGCAGATCACGAGCAACAAGGTCGAGAAGCGTCGGAAAGTCGAGGAGAGGAAGAGGATCAAGAGGGAGAATGAGCTCAAATCTACACCGGTCCAGAAGATCACGAACCCTAAAACGCTGAAGAAGATGTCCAAAAAACAGAGGAAGATGCTACGCCGTTTAGCCGACTAAGCTTTTGAGGTTCTGAACCTCTTTTCTTCTTCTAGTCTCAAGTTTCACCACTAGAACCTCCAGTATGTAGCACTGGCTCCGGCTCGATCTATGTTCTCAGTGTTATCATTAAAGTTGTGAAAGAGTCAGCCGGCGGATTAGGATTGTTGTTGCTTGAACTCGCCACGGTTTTGAAGGTTGTGGAAGAGAAAGGCAGCGTGTATGCCCTGGTAACAAGATTTCTTAGGAAGGAGTTGTAGTTGTGTTTCCGTCAGCAATCCCAGACGGGAACTGCGACATCAGCATGGCGGTGCTTCAAAATTCTTTAATAGGCTGAAAATCCATTTCTATTCCAACCTCTTCAGGCATAGCATCAGCTCTAGTTTTGCTCTGGGAGATCTTCTCTGCGGTGTTCATTTCTAGCATAGAGGTTTTTCTGTTTAAAGCTTTGTTTTGGATCTATAGGTGTCCTGATTTTTGTGTTTTTGGAATGCATGAACAAAATCAGGAGGCATGATGGTCAACATTTGAGAGTATTAAAGAAGAAGATCCGAAGGTTTTGTTTTCAGCCAACAGAAAAGGTTCCATATGGTTTTTATTTCAGCTACAACTTGCACAACTCTTTTCAGAGTTATGCTTCTTAGTGAAATGAAGATTCAACAGGAGTTGCCTGCCTACTTCAAAGATTGCTGTAGTCATGTACGCTACATATGGCTATGTTTATTTCATGCAAAACTGCCATTTGGATGTGCAAGTGGATTCCTGGTGAGCAACAGGTTTTCCTTGATTTCCCTGTTGTGTTCCACCTTCTTCAATCTCCTTCTGTGTCTTATTCCTTCACAAATTGTGTTGTGGAATTCAATTAAGAGCGATAAGATAACCTGCACAACTTCTGTTCTGCTTTGTAGCAGTAAACCGTCTTGGGTTCAGAAATTTGGTTGGCATTATAATTTCTGTGCAATTGTAGATCATTTAAGCTGGATGAAATCCAAAACTAATAAGATTTTGGCAGTATTCTTGAGTTCAGGTATGAAAAGGATCTCCCTGTTTGTTTGCTTTGAATCCAAATTTTCAAGCAAGGACCTGCTGTGTTTAAAACTGTTGATCTGCTCAAAGTACATGTCATCCAAGAAGGTGATTCGTATTTGATCTATGACACTTATGTCCCTCTAACATTGGATCAAGTGTACATGGCAGAGTCCTATCCAAAATCAATTTTATGTGTTGTTTGGGCTGTTGCTCCAGAGCTGCAGTTTTATCACTTGCAAAAGCTCTGGTCATGCTCTGGTCAGTTTTATCACTTGCAGTTTTATCAGTTGTGTTAGGTCTAGATGAAACCAATAAAGTTCTCTACATTCATTTTATTCTATCATTATTTCACTCTGTTTGGTGATCCTGACAATGAGGCAATAGATATAGCAGTAGACTTAGCAGTAAATGCCCTTGAAATGCATGAAAGTTGCAGTAGCCCATGTCATGCGCTACCATATTGGTTTATCGTTGTCCACACATCATGCAAAATAACATAAGAACACTTTAATTGGTGCATCGTACAGCAAGCAACAATGCACTTGCAACAAGCAGCAATCCAATCTCAAAACTTAAAATGAAATACAATACACAAATCATGTGCCATAGAAACTTGGACAAAGACATATGAAAACTTGCAAAGCAGAAATCTCAAATTACTTTCGGCGATTTGAGAACCCACACCTTTGGATTATATCCCAAACATCAAATAGTTCAAATTTGTTGCTTTTGAGTTAAAACATAATTAATTATGTTAACCCAACTTAACATAAAATAATTATGATTGAATTGGATAATTAAACTAACACATTTAATAATCGTCATGTGTTACCATATTGGCGCCTACACCTATAGGGTGCCAATGTCACACAAAATAACATATGAACACATTAATTGGCACATCAAACTTAAACCACTCCTCTACTAGTGCTAAGGGCCCTTCAACCAAATAACATTGTAAGACAATCTTGTTGTGAAGTTCACCATGAATGGATACCCTACTTTTAAGGTGGGAAAAACAATAGGTTGAATGCAAATGCGAACCCCATTGTTACTTGCCTAGTTATAATCCCTCAAATCCTCAACTAGATACAAATCATTATGAAAGAAAAACTTAAGACAACCCTATTATTTGACCATAAGAATAGGTACCTAACTCTATTTGGTGCCTTGTGGCAAAATCATTTTCTAAATGACATTTCTTCCAATGGCGGTATAGGCATCCCATCTATTCATCTTGGGAATGTTGATTACAAATTAATATAATGATGGCTTTGAAAGATTGCCTACACAACATACATCATAAGCCAACATGAACCATCACTAAAGACGACTCGATTTGTTCATGCACAATTATGCACAATCTTTCCATGTTTAAGTATCTTGGCCCTTTACAACAACACTTTGAAAGGTAAAACCACACATGTAAAATGACACATTCTATAGTCACATCCAATGTCATCGATGTTGTTTGCTACATGTACACATAATTTCCTAGCTTGGATATACAAACTTGAGGATGATAATCACCTCCTTAAATAATGGCATAATGCGACATATTTTTCAATGGTGAGCAATTGCCAAATTCTCCACTACCATTGACATTACTTGTTGAAACAAGACTTATCATTGTTCACATGTTTGAAGCCACATGTTTGGATCGTCCAAATTCAAAATTGCTTTAACATTGTGCCAAATTATGATAGTTCAAGTTCACAACTAAACAATAAAAGATAAAATGAAAAAAATGCAAAAAAACTTATACCCTATAATTAGCCATGGTAGTTATAGATCCTAGTATTTAATATGGCCCTTTTGAACCCAAAATTTTGTACGCAAAAGCATGGTAAAGTATACCAAACAATTAATTTGCCTAAATCCAAATTATAATTGAGGCAATTTTTGACATGTGTAAAAAGGTAGATAAAAATACTTCGTACGTAGAAATATAAAACCATGAAGACCTCCATTGGGTTTATGTCCAAAACACCATTGCCTTTTGACTCAATGTATGCATCACAAGAACTTTCATAACCCCTGTTGGTTTGATGTGCATTCGTAGAACAATTCAATAATGTACATTTATAAGTACTAGGTAAACCATTAGCATAAAGGTCTGGGTTTTAGGGTTAGGATCTCAAGCACACATGGTGACTAATCTATGGCCTAGGTAAACATCAAAATGCATAATTGGGTTTTAGGGTTTAGGATCTTATATTGAGCACCATAACTCCTTATAGAGTTAGGAGGGGGGGAGCCATGACCACATGTACATCTCCTACATTCCATTTTTAAACATCAGAAGCACAAAGATAAAATCCATATTTGCTTTTAAGGTTTACATTTCATAATGCAAACACCAACCCCTCCAAGTACTAGGTAAAAATTAGCATAAATGTACGGGTTTTATTGTTAAAATCTCATGCACAAATGGTCATTGATCGAAAGCCTAGGTAAGTATTAGAATACATAATTGGGGTTTAAGGTTTAGGATCTTATTCAAGCACCATAACTCCTTACAAACTTGGGTACTTTCAATCATTTTGGGTAAAGTTGGATAAACTTGGGTACTTTCACTCATTTTGGTTAAACTTGGGTAAATTTGGATATTTTCAATCATTTTGGTTAAACTTGGTTTAAATGGGGTACTTTTAATCATTTTAGGTAAAATTGGTTAAAATTGGCTACTTTCAATCATTTTGGCTAAACTTGGGTAAACTTAGTTACTTTCACTCATTTTGGCTAAACTTGGATATTTTCAATCATTTTGATCAAACTTGGTTAAAATTGGGTACTTTCAATCATTTTGGGTAAAATCAATTAAAATTGGGTACTTTTAATCATTTTGACTAAATTTGGTTAAACTTGGGTACTTCCAATCATTTTGGCTAAAATTAATTAAATTTTACTTAAGTTAATTTAACTTGATTAAACTTGGTTAAAACAGGGCATTTTAACTAATTTTGGAGATTTTTCACTAAACAATAATTTGGTTTTGACTAAATTTGGGCACCTTCATCAATTTTGGATAAATTAGGTTTTTTTGCTAAACTTAATTAAATTGGGTTAAAATTGGTTAAAATTGGCTAAATTTAATTAAATTTTCCTAAATTTGGTTTAACTTAATCAAACTTAGGCAATTTTATCAACTTTAGGATAAACTAGGTGATTTTGGTTAAACTTACTTAAATTTGGTTAAATTTGGTTCAACTTGCATAAAGTAATACTCTAATTAAATTTGGTTAACTTGGTTAAACTTCATTATACTTGAGTACTTTCATTAAGTTTGGTTAAATTGCACTACTTCTGGCTAAAATAACTAAATTTGGCTAAAATTTGTTTATAGTGGCTAAATTAAGGTCCTTTAACGAATTTTGGCTAAACTTGGTTTAAATTAATTAAATTTTTTTATTCTAATTCAATTTGGTTAAACTTGGATATTTGATCTAATTTTGGTTTAAATTGGTCAATTTTGCCTAAAATTAAGTTAATTAAAAAAAATTGGCTAAACTTTATGAAGGTTGGTTAATTTTAGTCATTTTTAATTAAACTAAAGCACTTTGGTTATAACTTGGTTAAATTTGATTAACTTACCGTACTTTATTAAATTTGATTAAATTTGGTTAAACTAAACCTATATCATCAAACCTAAAACCTTAATATTTACATTCTAAAGTCAAATTTTCCAAGTTAAACCAATTGAAGCCAAAATTAATAAAGTTTAACCAAAATACCTTAGTTTAACCACATTTAACCAAATTTAGCCAAATTTAACTATTTAGTACCCAAGTTTAGCCATTCTAACTAAAGTACCCAAATTCAACCAAGTTTAACAATTTTAATTAAAGTACCCAAGTTTAGCCAAGTTAATCCATGTTTAGCCAAATTTAACTAAATTGAATTTTAAGTACCCAAGTTAATTAGGCCAAAATTAATCAAGTTGGATTGAAATACCCAAGTATAGCCAAAATAACCAAAATAAACCAAATTTAATTTAGTTTAACTAAGTATGGGAAGTTTAGCCTAATATTAGTTTAATTTAGCCAAAGATTATTGTAAATTAGAAATTGTCTAATTTAGCCTAAAATTAGTCTAAAGTTTAACCTAGCCTACCTACTTACTATGCACCTACTTACCTACCTACATACGTACATACATACATACTTATTATGCCATGTGATTTATGGCATGACTAAAACTAGTCACATTAAAGTAGATACCAACACCACGTTGGCATGTAACAAGCCATGTCATATATGCATGCCTCTCTATATACGGAAATCTATTAATAGAATCCGTAAGTTCCGTATTTCATTTTCGTAGGGTGCCGTTTTTTAACGGTATCAAATACTCGTAGCCTATCATGCATTGAGCAAAGTCCGAAGGGAGAGTTTCGCTTCACGGCCGCCATTCGCCTCTTCAACTGTACCGCATCAATTCCATGGCCAGTTTTATATCTTTTGACCACCACAAGATCTGGCTTGATGTTTCGACCCGAGTAGCATTTTCCCAAGGAAACATGCGCTTGGCCCCTTTTTCTGATCTCCTCCCCTATTTCGAGCTCCTGTGGTTTGGGTTGCATAAGCCACTGAAACAAAAGTTCGTCCTCATTTATAGTTTCTAGATGACTAGGATCGACCCCTGGCTAAACCACCTCACTCCTAAGGGACTCATGTGCACTCCCGTAGCATTTCAGTTTTTAAAAATTATTTGCAAGATCCTCAAGCTGATCATTCAGCTCCATGTGCTCGGTCGTGCTCTCAATGCACGTCTGTTCTGGAAGCTCCAGCGGATCCTCCAGCCGACTCATGAAGCTCGTGCATGTGCTCAGTTGTGCTCTCATAGCACGTCTGTTCTGGAATCTCCAGCTGGTGCTTAGCTGTGTTGATCCCGTAGCACTTGATCTGTTTTCTTAGACTTGGATCATCTTCCAGCTGAAGCTCTAGCTGGTGTGGATCAGATGTGCAGCTCCCGTAGCAAGTATGTTCTCTTAAACTTGCAGGATCATCCTCCAGCCGAAGCTCCATGAGGAGCTCAGCTGCAACGTCAAATCGTGATGCCGCTGTTGCAGATCTGTTGTTATTGAGGTGGTGTTCGCAGGACTCACAAACCCTTCACTTGCCGATCTGTAGGCTATTACTCCTTTTTCACTTGAAGGGATCTTACACTGCCGTCAGATTCGCTCTTTGCTGAAGAATTAGCAATGAAAGCCAATGATAGAAGAGATTTCTGAATAAATTCCGTATATTCCGTATTTTATTTCTGTAGCGCGTCGTATTTTATTGAAAAACGGAACAAAGGGATTGTTCCGTAGATAGAAAGGCCTGCATATATGGCATGACTAAAACTAGTCACATTTTAGTAGGCACTAGCACCGCATTGGCGTTGTTAATCCATGTGGAATTAACATTGTCTAATTTGATTTAAATTATTAGTCAACTTAATCAAATAAGACATGCCTAATTTGAAGGGGGGTAGAAAAGACCAAAAAAACCCCTTTTGGTCATTTCGGATTAACAACACTACAACGTATTCATTGTAGTCACAACTTTGGGGGCAAAAAACACCATGTTTTTGTAATACTATAGGTGTTGAACTTGCTAAAGAAGCAATCAATCAATCGGTTGCAGAAGGCCAATCTAACCTAAGACTTTGTTTTAATAGGTTGATAATGTAAGCAAGTTATTAAACTTAATAGGTGTTTTAACCTATTATTTAACCTAACTTGTAATATTTATCTAACTAGAAACTGAACATGGTAGGTAATGTTACTAGGTTAAGAAGATAGGTTGATAGGTTAGTCAACAAGTGATTTGCAAAACTTGTACTTGGTAGAACCAATAGTTGAGTAGGTAGTTAAATAGGGTGTAGTTTTTTGAAAATTTGGACTTTTAGTCTAGGTAATGGTTAATGACTATTTATAGTGGTCATTTATGACTATTGTATTTTGAAATATCTAGTATAAGACTAAATGGGTAAACTTGTTGAAGAGTTTTTGGATTTCATTTTGGATTATGTGTTTCAATCTTCATTTATGGAACATGAATCATTTTTTTTTAGCCGATTTCCTTCAAGTTTTGAGTAATTTTGTGTACATGTTAATTTAGCATTTGTAATAGTTTAAGTTTTGTTAGTGTTTTGCATGTACTTGTTATTTAAAAAACCCGTTGCTAAAGAATTCAAAAGTGGAATAACCTTGATGAGAATAAAAAAAATTCATGTTAACACTAATGTTTAGTAGTTTCCAAGCATGGATGTTGTAGTGACTAGGTGCTTTCCAAGCATTACCATTAACCAATTAGCACATTGGGTGCTTTGCAAACACTCATAGTAACCAACAAGTACAATATATGGTTTCCAAGCACTCCAAATGATTAGTAAGCACAATGAGTGTTTTCTAAACATTGCTAGTAACTTGCAAGCCCAAGGGATGTTTTGCAAGCACTTCTAACAAGATGTAAGCATAATGGGTCGCTTTCCAAGCATTCGTAACAACCTGCCAACACAATTAGCATTCTACTCCAAATACTCCTAATATCATGTAATCAAGATTGGGTACCAAATCCCAATATATTCCAAGCAACTTCCAAGCATAAATAATGAATATGATCAACAATCAAGTTAAACAACTCTTGCATGACCACAAATCATTCATTGCATTCTCATTGACAATCAACATGCTACCACTTTTAATCACTTGCTGTCACTACTCAAATCAATTACAATAGTGGCTTGAAACTTCAATCTAAAGAAAACCCAGTCGAATAAACCTTTAAAAATTTATAATTTGTTAGATAGTTGATTATGCAAGCTTCTAGATACAAACTTGACAAACAATTAATTGAAACAAGCTTGACAAACAATTGACTGATACAAACTTCTAGATTTTGAATGCAAGTAAAAATGATAAAGTGCAAAGAAACTTATTTAAAGCATAATTGGTGCTAAAGATGCATCAAGCAAACGTTTTGTCATCAACTTATAAATTTCAATTAATCCCAAATCACACGTCAATTTTGTTGTGTATGCATTTGGAACATGAAATCCTCAGTTAGTCCACTAATCGGGATGCAAAAGTTCATCATCATTTATTGTTGTCTTTTAGAACTTCAGCCAAATGTAAAGGATTATTGGTGTGTTTGCAAGAAGTGACAACAATGTTGTAACAATCGTAGCTTCTATCACAAAATCCACAAGGTCTTATAATAGTGAAACTGTGATTTTCTGCAAATTTTGACGTCAATGTTGAATGTAATATTAACTTAAGCCAAAATGAAACACCCCTTCCACACTCCATTTGCCCTAATTGGGCTTCAACAACCTTCTTTTCCCTTTTTAGCAGAGACGACTATCTAGCAATGTCATGAAGAACGTGATTATGGTTTTGGTGCTCAACTTCATAATCTTGGAATAATTCTTCACCTCGCATTACATGTTGGATATTTTCATCCAAGCCTTTTCAAATCATTCTCCAAAGTCTGATGTTTTCGACGAACAACATCACATTGGTGTATCAATTCTTGTAAGCAATCCTCTTCTTTCATACAACTTTTGCGGCAGGAGCGATCTCAATCTAAGAACATTGCATTTTATATCTACACTAAGAAAAATTTAAAAACCCTAAAGTACAAAAATATAAAGCGCAATCATCTTCCAAAAAACATAATTAAATAAAAATCTTTGAACAATCTTTTGACCTATAAAATCTGCAACTTGTAGAAGAAAACAATTTAAACTTTAAGGCATTATGAAAATTTTACCAATTTTTTTTAGTTGTATCATGGTTTGTTTTATGTGTTACTTGGAGGAAAGTCTTTTGGAAATTTGTTGCAAGATTTAACTCATCTAGGTCAAAAGTTTAATTATTGAATTTCATCACAAGATTTAATATCATCAAGAAGTGATTTAATTTTTTCTTGTGATGCTTGTTGGTTGGGGTTTGTGTGAACCTACAAAAAATAATTATGGGTCCAAAGAAGAAGAAGCATGTGGGTCCAAAGACATTTGACATGATGGAGTGCTAGTAGAAGAACACATTAATGTGTAAGTTTTAAGATCTTGCAAATATAACTAAAACAATTTTGGTTGTGCATCTTGTTTGCACTAGAATATTAAAAGGTAAAAACATATTTGAAACTTATAAGTTTTTAATTGCACCTATAATAAGTATGGGATTAAATTGTGAACCATTAGCATTCAATAAGTAATTAGGACAATACGTTGGGACTTATAATTAGTAGGTTTGAATTACAAATCAAATTTCTTGTGTATATCACTAGTAATGAATCATCAATTGAGTGTGATTTCGCTAGGGAATCACTTGTGGACTAGTTATGTACCACTATTTGTCATTAGAAAACAAATCAGATGCCTTGGGGTACACAAATTGTAAACAAGATGACAAGTGATGAATACCATTAAGTTATAATGGAGTGCCCCAATGATTAAATTAATGTAGGCAAGTAGAATTATGGGAAAGTTGGGTGCATGTGTATGAAATGCAATTACATTCAATCGTCAAGCTCAAAATTCAATATGCAATATGTGTCAATGTGGATAATTCATGACCTACTAACATATGGTACATATTGTCAAGTGGTTGTCCATCTTGTTTAAATTGGAAAATTATAGAAGGTAACAACACAATGTATGGACCACTATGCTTCCACTAGTCAATCATAGATAGTGGACCATTATGCATGCACCTAGAGTGAGTCCCTAGAAGACCACTATGTTTCCATTGGTGAATTGTTCTAAGACCACTATGCTAAAGTGGAATAACTTATAATTAGCACTTGTAATGGGTGTTTAGATGATTTGGGCATAGGGACTTCTTGGGATTAAAAATACGTTAGACACATAATGTAATGGAATGAAACACTAGGAAAAAAACAAGTATTTTTTATTGGTCTCTATAATTAAAATTTAGTTGCAAGCAACATTTATGACTAAAATCTCATTAGTCGCCTTGGACAAGTCACATGATACATTAGTTGCAAATGACAAGGGGTATTGGATGGAAAAAAAGGTCAAAAATACAAGTTCATCCTTTGACTCCATTGTATACATATTATCACATGTAACTACAATGCAATTATTTTGGTCACAATTGAGGCAAATGATGTGTTGCCATGTGTTTTAATATTTAATTATTTTAAATATGATAATTATTATTACGTTGAAATAATCTAAGATGTTCAATTCAAATGTTTGAATGTTATTATATTATGACATGTGGCCCAATATAAATATGCCACGTGGCACCTTAAGATGAGTTTAATACAAAATATTAATATCAGGTTGGTAGGGCTTAGGTAGGTACATAAATAGGCGCCTACAAATTTAGGTTAAATACCTACCTACTTAGGTAAAAAAATAGGTAGGTGGGTCTACTTTCCTAGGTTAAATACCTACTCATATAAGTAGGTACTTAAGTACGTAGGTAGATAGGTTGACCTAGATGGGTAGGTCATACTATGTACCTACCTAACTAGGTAGATAAGTAGGTTGGGGAAATTAACAGTTTAAAATTGTGCATCTCTTTTCTTTTTGTTTTGGGTTAAGCCTTTTGATTGGCTCATCCCATGTGCACAACTTTTTTAATGTGAAATTTGATGACTGCATCCCTTGTTTATATAATGTTCAAGGAATGGAAAACAAACAATATGGGATAAGTTTTAAAGTTGCAACTTCTTCACAAACTAAATTTTGCATCTCCAAAATTTTCCTCATGCCTTTTGTTCTTAGTTTTTATATTTATAAACAATTCAAGTACATGGCTCACTAGATAATTAGATAACCATTTAATTAATAATGACTAAATTTAACATATATTGAAAATATAAACTATACATTACAACTATTAAGTATTCATTATCAATTAATTAAATAAATAATAACTTTTTAATATTACACTAGCTAGCTATTTAATTTCTCACAAGTTGTTGACACATAACTCAAAGATAAATAAATAAATAAAATATTTTATTTTATTTTTATATATAGTCAAACTATAGATAATATAATTAATGTAAACGTAATTTAATTATTTTTTTAAATCACCATTTAATTATTTTTTCAAATTATAAATAATTATAGATTTATTAATACAAAATTAAATTACTTTATAATAATTTCTGAAATTAAAATACTTATTTTAACTACATTATAATCTTTCCAAATTTTTAATTCAGATTTAATGTTATAAATTACATATTGTGAATAATTATGTTCAATTAAAAAATAATTATGCATATACTATAATTCATTCTTACCTGAAATAATTAAAATGATTTTAAAGTAATGTAACATTAATTGCATTAATTAAAAATTTTAATGTAATAATATCAAATATATAATGTAAAAATCTATGTTTTAAAAATAATTATTTAGTGTAACTTATAAGTAATAAATGTAATCATTTATAATTATTTATAAAAGTGATTCATTATGGATAACACTAGTAGAAAAAAACCTTAAAACTCAATCAATAATTTTTGGAATTGAAATATTAATTTTAGATTCCAAAAAAAAATTGTAACTCAAACATCATTGTTTAGATGAAATAAATATTTGAATTTAATTAAAAAAAATTAGAATTGAAATGTCAATTTTCAGATTCAAAGTTGAAATGTCCATTTTTAGACTCAATCAAAAAAATTCTGAATTGAAATATTAATTCTGAATCCAATATAGTAATTTCGAATTGCAATTTCAAGTTTCAAATCAAATAAGTTTTTTAGTTTAAATTTAAAAACTCAATTGAAATATTAATTGTAAGAATTAAAAATAATAATTTAGAATTCAAATATCAAATTCTAGATCAAATAGGCTTTTTGAATTTGAATAAAATTTTAAAAATTGAAATAATTTTTAAGGAATTGAAATAGCAAATTTCAGATTCAAATCTCAAATTTCAAAATCAAAATTTTTTTTTAAAAGAATTATAATAACAATTTTTAGATTGATTTTTTTTTCATTATATAAATAAATAAATAATGAATTCCAGTAGCAATTTTCGATTTGAAACATTGACTTTAATGTTTAAATATATTTTCATAATTTGAACTATAATTTTATACTCAAAGTAAAACTAACAATTTTAAGAATTCATATTTAAAACTTCAAATTCAAATATTGATTTTTAGATTCAAATAAAATGTTTTAAAATTGCAATAAAAATTTTCAGGTTCAAATATAATTTTCAGAATTGAAATAAGAATTTTCACTATTGAAATATCAGTTTTCAGATTTGAATAACAATGTTCAGAGTTCAAATATTGATTTTTAGATTCAAATAAAATGTTTTAGGATTGGAATAACAAGTTTTAGACTCAAATAATTATTTTTAATTAAAGAGAAAAATCAGAATGCAAATAAAATCCATATAAATATTTATTAAATTAAATTATGAATTTCTAAATTAAAAAATATATACATTTCATAACTGAAATATTAATTTTCAGATTTGAATAATAAATTTCAGAATTCAAATATGAATTTTTCAATTCATAATATGAACAATATACATACATACACATAATTAATATATGCACAAATATATGTTTATAATATATGTAATATATTGTAAATATAATTTTAATACTACAAAAAAATACACTCGTATGTCACCGTATAATACCTTAAGGATGTGACAAATATGGTGACTATTGCAACTAATGGGACATATCAATATTATGGATGAAAATAAACCTATAAACCATCCAACTAATAAGAAGAAGTTTTCAATAGTTGCATCATAGTTGTAAGAGACACCAAAATAGTTGAAATTTGATCTTATAGTTGTAAATATTCCCAAACTTAGTCGCAAACGATCACAAGTCACACGTAGTTGCAAAGGTACTGGATGAAAAGGAAATGATGGAAGTGTAGAAGGACATGGAGGGGGCAAGGACATAACAATAAACATGGTTATGAAGGAGGTATGGAACTAAAACCCGTACATTTATAATACTAATCAAACTTAATACATTAATAATGTCAATCATACTTTCAAATTAGTCAAGTAAATTGTATTTACAAAATAGCTCATTAATATTACTCAATAGAAAAAAGAACTCTTTCCAACCTCATTTTCTTTTTTTCCCTCTTTCACAACAATACAAAAAACCATGATTTGACTAGAAGGAAACTACAACATTGGGGTTGTACAAAAATTTGCTAAGTTGAAACTATATATCTTGGTTGTTAAACCTTAACCATAAAAACATGTGTAGGAAGAAAACTCAATTTTTAGATTTCCCTCCAATACAAACCATGCCCATTAGGGTTTTTGGTGCTTCCTCTTACAACTTAGGTTTTGGGTGCTTAAATATATATTCTTTTGTGTTTTCATGGTCATGTTGTTTTGAAAATTTTTAACTCCAAGTTATTTTTAAAAGGCTTCCATTACTTGTTATATTAACATGCATTAGGTGGCTTCTTACAATTATGATGTAGGTTTAAAAACATTCTACCATGTTTTAGGTTAAATGAACCCACCTTCAACTCCTTTGCCAATTATCAAAAAAACATTTTCAACAAGCTTGTTAGGTATCATGATTAGGTCACATGTTCCTAGTATTGCGGTTTCTCTTATGTATTCTTTAGAGGCAAGTTCATTGAATTTTGGTTTGCCACATTTGAAAAATCTAGGTTTAAAAAGTTTCAATGTTGGATTCAACACAAGATTCTAACATTAAAGTGATTTCATGTTGTTTGTAGGTGGTGTTTGTTGATTAGGGGTTTACATAAATCGGCAAGAGTTTGATCGAACATGGTAACACATGAATTTCGCTCCCAAGAACCCTAAACACCTAGGTCCACATAAAAGCTTGTTTGCCATGATGGATTAGTGGATGGCCATTTTTTTTTTGGTTCTTGTTGTGTTTTTTAAATGCTTAAAGTTTGTTCTTTGTTTGATTCTTTTGCCATGTGTATGAACATCTTGGGTGGTTGATTCTTGCGATTAAACAATGTAGATAAAAAACCATCTTGCAATGTTTCATATAAGTTGGGCCTTTGACTTCTTTGCTTTAACTATTAAAAATCCAGCAAAATGTTTTTGGGCACTATGAAAATTTTACCAATTTTGTTAATTATATCATGGTTTGTTTTATGTGTTTTTAAAAAGAGATTTTTTTGGATATTTGGATGTATGCACTCTAAGGTGGTTCATTTTCAACGGATTTTCCATTCCCTAAAAGTCCATATGGTAATGTTAAAATGATAGTCTACTTTGATATCATTAATTTAATGGGGAATTACATGGTGGTTAATGAACTAAAAAACCCATATGAAAATAAGTCATTATAAAAAACTCTCTAATGTACATGTTTAAGAAATAAAATTGAAATCCCCCCAAAAATGATTATGATATGGAATTATGAAAATATGGTTCATTTTAGGCCATTCAAAAGTCCATAACTTTTTTTTGGTTATTTTTTCTAGCAAATTTTTTGCACATATTGTTTATTATTAACATAGCATATATTGAGTTCCTATAGTATATCCTGAATAAAATTCATACACAAAAATGCACATATATAGAGGCACAAACAACAAACCAATTCATATTTTTCAACTTCAAAAGTCCATTACTATATATTTGGTGTATATATGCTGCATTTTTTTAATAGATGTCTTCTTCAAGTTGACAATCTAAATCTAGTCACAAATTTGGAAATTATTGTTTTTATGTCATGTTAATAGCATGTAAATGCACGCCATTTTATAAAAAACTGGATTGTCATGTAAAAAGTGAACCACCCTACCTTGCAACCACCCATTTGTTGCAAGATTTAACTCATTTAGGTCAAGAGTTTAACTACTAGAATTCATCACAAAAGTTCAATATCATTAAGTGATATGATATTTTCTTGTGGTGCTTATTGATTAGGGTTTATGTGCATATGCAAAAAATAATTATGGGTCCAAAGAAGAAAAAACATGTGGGTCCAAAGAAGTTTTTTTCCATGATGGGATGTTGGTAGAAAGGCACATTAATGTATAAGTTTTAAAATCTTGCAAATAGAATTAAAACCATTTTGGTTGACCATCTTGTTTGCAATATAATATTGGAAAGTAAAAACATATTTGAAACTTGTAAGTTTTCAATTGCACCTTTAATGCGCATGGGATTACATTGTGCACCATTAATATTCAATAAGTAATTAGGACAATACATTGGGACTTGTAACTAGTGCAAATGAAATACTGATCAAATTTCTTATGTGTGTCATTAGTGGTGAATCATCAATCTAAATAGTGCGATTCCACTAGGGAATCACTTGTGGACCATTTGTGTACCATTAATGTCATTGGAGAACAAATCAAATGCTTTGGGCTACACATGTCCTAATATGTACTAATATAATATCCAAAACAATGCACAAGAATGTTTATTCATGCCAACATATGAGGCAATTGTCGATGGATCATGAATTTTGATTTGGCTTAGTCGTTATTGATGAGGTTTGAGAAGATGGACATCCTCCACCAAGGGTGAATGCTACAAATATTATTACCCATGCTAACACCTGATCTCAATGGATTGTAAGTGGTGAATGGCCTGTAGAAGATGATCTTGCAAGGAAGATTAGAGTGAACTGATTATCCATCTTGTTTAGACTAGACTATTGGAAGGTACAACACATTAACATGGGCATTCCACTAGTGAGTTGCTAGAAGACCATTCTACTTCCAATATCCAATCACTAGTGGACAGTTATGTTCCCAAAAGTCAATCATTAGAGGCTAATATACATGCTTTTAATAGTTAGTAACTAGAAAACCATTGAGCTTCTAGTAGTGGGTCGATCGCTAGATGAAGACCACTTCTTATCCACTGGAGAATTACTAAAGGACCTCTATTGTTCCACTAGAAGATAACTACTTATCAACTATGATTTCACTAGGAAATCAATTTAAGGTTGGGATGGTTGAACAGATGAATTCCATAACAAACATAGTCATTAATTAAATGAAGTGGGTTCACGCATGTAGGAATTGCCCATCCGAAATACATTAAATGTAATGCATAAGGAGCAGAACGTGTCTGACAACTTCTTGAAATATTTGTTTACACTACTAGGAAAGTGGGGTGTAGTTCACTAGACTATTTAACTGTGGAACCATAAAAGTGAATTAGTTCACTATAATTTCAGTGCTTTTACTTTCATTGGAGAAAATGGTTCACTATATGGTGTACTTGTTTACTAAGGGTGAAGTTTGTTTACTAGGTTTAGGTTAGGGCAACAAAAGCAAGGCACACAGAGTCCATCATTCTTCTTCCTCTTCAAGCTCTTTTCGCCACTTCGCTCGTGTTTCATGGTGTTTTCTCCGAGAGGTACTGTGTTCTGGGGTTGTGTTCACAGGTTTGTGACTGAATTGTGGGAGGGAGGGGATTCAGGAGTGGTGGAGGGAAGTGGAATGGTGGAAGTGGAGATGCAGGCTACTGCGGTGGTGTTGGGAGGAGGAAGAGGAGTGGGACTCGGGGATGTGTTGGAGAGCGAGGAAGAGCGAGAAGCGCGAGTGAGGCGTTTGTTTGCGGTTTTGGATCAGCGGCAAGCCGGTTACCTGGACCATGAGTAGATCGAAGCGGGGCTGGTTGCCATGTCGTTCCCAGGGCGACGCAAATACGTGTTGGAGCTTTTGGATGTATGCGATTCCAATCGTGATGGCCGTATTGACCTCTCTGACTTCAGACGCTATGTCGACGCCAAGGAACGTGAGCTGTATGTGCTCTTTCAGTCCATCGATGTTTCCCGCGACAACGTCATCGAGGCCGAGGAGATGCGGATCGCACTCTCCAGCTCAGGTAAATCATCATCTCTCCACTCCTCCTCTCCCTTGTCTTTCTCTGTGTCCTCATGTGTTTTGTGACCAAAGTGCACTAGATGCTACACACTAGGTGTTGTTACAAGTAATGGAAATTGGGTTCAGAATTTTGTGTTTGAGAGCCTCGCTATTTCCAGAAACTAGAGGACGACGACTGCGTACACGCAATTTGCAAGCATCCATCTCAGAAATTCCTAGGTTCTTGAGAGTCTTCCAGCCAGAAAGGGAGTTTATAGTTCATGAGGTGAAAGATCACAGGATATCGCTTATTGTATTCACTGCAGTACTCAGAATCATGGTCCAGCCATTTGCATGAGTGCAGTGAAGCAGGTGTGTTATGATACATATCATGTCATCCCAACAATCTTCTTTGCAATATGAGAATTGACACAAGCTGCAAAATAATAATAATAGGTATCCACACATCATGTTTATTCCTTGGCTAGATTGAATTCAAGGATTCAAGTAGGAGATGCAGAGCTAGCAGCATTTGTGCAACATGTGGATCAGGACAAAAATGGCATAATCACATTCAGCGAGTGGCAGGACTTCCTGTGGGTGTATCCACATGAAGTCACCCTGGCCAACATCTATCAGTACTGGGAGAAGACGCATCTGGTGGATATTGGAGAAGGTGCATTGATTCCTGAGGGGATAGGGAGCCATCACACTTTGCGCTATCTGGTGGCAGGTGCAGTGGCCAGAGCTCTGAATACTACACGTGTCAAAGAATGAATGACAAGATAGATGTCTATTCATTTGGAGTGGTTATTCTTGAACTAATTACTGGTTGTAGACCAATAGATACAACAAGGCCCCAAGGGGAAACAAATCTAATTACTTGGGTATGGGTTGTTGTTTCTTCTGCAAATGCATCCAACATGATATGTGTGCCAAAGATGTTTGTAATCATGCTGGTTAAGTCCTAAATTTCTTGCTATGTAGGTGATCCAACCTTGTGCAGCTGATTTGTAGGGTATTGTGTCTATGGTTTACTGAAAACACAGTTAAAATAGTACTTGATGAAGTGAATACATTTATCAATTAGCACATTCTTTTGTCAAAGTATTAACATCACCTTCTCAACTCTTCAACAGGCAAGGCCATTGTTGGATGAGAGGAACCTAAATGAGCTGGTGGATCCACGATTGGGCAGCAAATACAATGTTTCTCAAGTGCAAGCAATGATTGCAACAACAACATTATGTGTGCAACAGTCTTCACAACTCCGACCTCAAATTAGTCAAGTCCATTCTTTCCCAAAGCAAGTTCATGCACAGTAGGAAAATTTAGACTTACGCATCCTTTTCACCCACCCCTTGCCCTTGCATATCCAAAAGCAATAATTGCAAAAACCTGATTCAAGAGATCTTTTGTACAAGAGAATCTGCATTTGTATCTCCTCTCATCTCTGAATGATGACAGTTTTGCTCAACCCCTCTTGCACTGTTATTGCATGTGTTTCCGATGCATGTGTGTGCAATGTGTGGTAAGTACGCAGGTGTTGAAGATGCTACGCAGAGATAGTGATGGGGAGGAGGGTTTAAGTACAGGAGGGAACTCCAGGCCTCTATATACAGCTGATTCTACATACGTCGATCACTGTGCTCATAATTCAGCAACTTTAGGTATGAATAGAAATAAACTCCACAAGATCAAGCTTTGGTTGCAACTAATTAGAAAAATGAGCAAAAGCACAATGAACTTGGGTTGGTCTTACATGCATCAGCAAAAGGTTTGACATCTAGAAATCTGGCAGTCCTGGAGAAAGCACAATGCATTTTTGTCTGTCGACGCTTACCCAAAAGATTCTCTTTCAAGGAGCTTGACACCGCCACTGGCAGTTTTTCTCCTAGTATGTTCCATAACCATTTATGAGGATACTATGGGTTCCTTGTTAAATTGTTGAATTCTTATTGGGTAGCCCTTGTGTCAATCAGCAAGGTCATTTGACAAGGGCAATGTAGTCTCTGCTTTGCATTCAAGGCAAACTACTGAGGAGTGTAGCATTCAAAGGTTTCTTGTGTTGGGAATGCAGGAAATTTTGTGTGGGAAGATGATTCAAGTAAAGTGTACAGGGGTATTCTACAAGATGGAAGACTCTTGGCTATTCAGTGTCCTGAAATCTCAACACATCAAGAGTGTTTGGAGATCATCAGTTGTCTGTCACATGCCAATATTGTGTCACTTATTGGCAGGCCTCTCTATCTACGGAACAATCCCTTTGTTCCGTTTTTCAATAAAATACGGCGCGCTACAGAAATAAAATACGGAATATACGGAATTTATTCAGAAATCTCTTCTATCATTGGCTTTCATTGCTAATTCTTCAGCAAAGAGCGAATCTGACGGCAGTGTAAGATCCCTTCAAGTGAAAAAGGAGTAATAGCCTACAGATCGGCAAGTGAAGGGTTTGTGAGTCCTGCGAACACCACCTCAATAACAACAGATCTGCAACAGCGGCATCACGATCTGACGTTGCAGCTGAGCTCCTCATGGAGCTTCGGCTGGAGGATGATCCTGCAAGTTTAAGAGAACATACTTGCTACGGGAGCTGCACATCTGATCCACACCAGCTAGAGCTTCAGCTGGAAGATGATCCAAGTCTAAGAGAACAGATCAAGTGCTACGGGATCAACACAGCTAAGCACCAGCTGGAGATTCCAGAACAGACGTGCTATGAGAGCACAACTGAGCACATGCACGAGCTTCATGAGTCGGCTGGAGGATCCGCTGGAGCTTCCAGAACAGACGTGCATTGAGAGCACGACCGAGCACATGGAGCTGAATGATCAGCTTGAGGATCTTGCAAATAATTTTTAAAAACTGAAATGCTACGGGAGTGCACATGAGTCCCTTAGGAGTGAGGTGGTTTAGCCAGGGGTCGATCCTAGTCATCTAGAAACTGTAAATGAGGACGAACTTTTGTTTCAGTGGCTTATGCAACCCAAACCACAGGAGCTCGAAATAGGGGAGGAGATCAGAAAAAGGGGCCAAGCGCATGTTTCCTTGGGAAAATGCTACTCGGGTCGAAACATCAAGCCAGATCTTGTGGTGGTCAAAAGATATAAAACTGGCCATGGAATTGATGCGGTACAGTTGAAGAGGCGAATGGCGGCCGTGAAGCGAAACTCTCCCTTCGGACTTTGCTCAATGCATGATAGGCTACGAGTATTTGATACCGTTAAAAAACGGCACCCTACAAAAATGAAATACGGAACTTACGGATTCTATTAATAGATTTCCGTATATAGAGAGGCCTGCTTATTGGCTACTGTGTTAAAAATACACTATTGATCCTTGTCTATGATTTTTTACATCAACAAAAATTGTTGGATCTCCTTCATGGTACAAGAACCAGACACATAAATACTTTTCTTGTTGGAGAATCTTCAAAGAGCTGATCTAGTTGTTATCATGGTTTAAGTGTATGCTTTTACCAGACTAATGATATCTAGATAGCTTCTAACACATGATTCTCTTCTTCCCATTCATGTGCAGGAGAGGAGAATGTGTTGGGATGGGAAGTGCGTTACAAGGTAGCAGTAGGCATATGCAAAGCATTGGAGTATCTCCATGATGGAAGTCCTCGATCTGTAATTCATAGGGGTGTCAACCCCCACAACATACTTCTATCCCATGACTTCCAACCTCAGGTTCTTCCTACAGTTGAGATTTGAAAGTAGGAATGGCTTTGAAGGAGCCCAATGACATGAGCTGTCTGTGATCCTCCTCGGAAACTGCTCATCATTAGAAGTTTAAAGATGTTGGTACTACAAAATGTTCTTTTGCAGCATGGCTTTTTATAGTCTGTTGAAGCTACTGTCATATTATAACACAGTTGTGCTAAAAGGAGCACTAAATTATGTTGTGGGGATTGCAGTTGTCAGGTTTTGCAGCTGCAACTTGGGCTTCCGGGTCAATGTACCTTGAAAACTGTCGGGTTGGCACAATTGGGTAATTATCCTCATGAAAAGACATGAACCAATGTTTATTGAAGTCATATGGTTACACGTTGCATTGTCCATCTGTTTGAAAGAAATGAAGTAAGTTTGGTAGATGACTGAATTCATGTGCTTGCTCTGTGTGTTCATAGGTATATAGCTCTAGAGTACGCCTGGGGTGAGAGTGTAAATGACAAGATAGATGTCTACTCATTTGGAGTCACTCTTCTGGAGCTGATCACTGGTCATAAAGCAATTGATTAGCTCCAGCATATTTCTTTGTTGGTATGTGCAACCGTTTCAGATTATGAATGCATCAAACATTATATATATGCCAAATATGATGTTTATCATTCTTTCATTTATCAGTTAGTTTTATATCCTGGATTTCTTACTAAGCGGCAAATTGATTTAGATGCAGTTGAATTTCAACTTAGTATGTGTATTTTACTGAAAACACAGTTATCATAGTACTTCATCAAGTGAAGTCTGTTATCCATTAGCATGTTTATTTGTCAAGTATTAATGTCTCATCTTGTCTCCTTGACAGCTTGGGCCACAGTTAGAATAGAACTTGATGAAGTGAATACTTTTATTGATTAGCATGTTCTTTTGTCAAAGTATTAACATCACCTTCTCAACTCTTCAACAGGCAAGGCCACTGTTGGATGAGAGAAACCTGAATGAGCTGGTGGATCCACAATTGGGCAGCACATACAATGTTTCTCAAATGCAAGCAATGATCTCAGCTGCTACCTTATGTGTGTAAGAGTCTTCCCAACAACGACCTAAAATTAGTGAGGTTAGTTTTTTCCCAAAAAAAGCTTATGTACAGTGGGAAAATTTAGACTTGATGCATTAGAATCATTGTAAACCCTTCATTGCATATGCACAACCCATAATTGCAAAAATGTGATTCCTAACATCTTTTATAGAAGGTAAATTGCACCATTTGTAGCATCCCATCTCTACATAATGAGATTTTAATCAACCCCACTGCAACTGTTTTTTTAAGAGATTTCTTATGCAGATGTATGATGTAAACATGTAAGTACTGAAGATGCTTGATGAATTTAACGACACAGAGGAGGATTGAAGTATTTTGCACATACATGAATTGTGAATGATGATGGAATGTGTTGAGGAGGGTTGCTAGTCTGATGGGACACCATATTATAGAGACTGGGAAGAAGATATTCAAATGTATCTAACAGGACCTTTTCTAGGAGTAGATAATGGCAATGTTGTTTCTGAAAATAGTGTGGATAATAGTAGCACTGACTTATGTAGCAGACACGCATAAGAGTATTTGGCTCATAGATGAAGTTTGTGAGTCTAATGTGAGGATTATTAACATCACATTTGATGATGAAATAGTTTCAAATTTCTATTTTTCTAGCTCAGTTTCGTTTCAGTGTACAAGATTCTACATTTGAAGATGTGGTATAATTTATCATTTTTTTGTTTCCACGATGCAACAAAAAAAGTATGGCAAAGCACAGGTGCAAGTACTACTACTACCAACCAGCTGTCATGATTGCTGATTTTTGTAGCAACAGATTTGTGTTGGGATATGTAGTTCTCACAAGTCTTGCAACTCGGAAATGTTGCAATGCCTACCTATGTGAGGACATGACATGGATGTCCCTGATTCAAGATTGTATTGCATAATTCAGTTGTCAAATGGAAGACTTTGCTAATGACATGTGTCCAAGCAGGCAGTATGTTTAGCATAATTTGTGAAATAACTCTCCTAAATTAACTAAACACAATATGAAAAAACAATTTTAATTAATTAATCACACCAGGTGAAAAAACCCTCTTAATTGACTAGTGTTATAGGTTGATTTAACTAATAGGTGTAATTTCCACCTGAATTTGGACATCACTTGTTTCGGTCTTGTTTCACTAGCTTAATTGACCTGTCCATAGCAACTGGTCCTCGGTCACTGGGGGATTAACTTGCAGTTAAGCTATTTTACCATGATTGGCCTGTAATTAATCTGTCCTAGTTCACTCAAATGTGAGTGAAATACAAGGTGAACTTGGCCACATCTAGCTAGTAGTGCTAGTGAAACTTGGACACTGTGGAGGTGTGGAAGGACATAGAAGAGGCAAGTGTACAACAACACTTATGGTTATGAAGGAAGGTTGAAACTACAAATTTCTTCAAACCGACAACCCTAATTGTGTTCACACAAGGTGAAAACAAGTCATTCCTTGATTTTGTGATAGGCATTTGTGCTCCAATAGGATACTTAGATACATTTAAGAAGCATGTTGGTCCAAAAAGGTTCTTTGCCATGAAAAGCCATGACCACCATGTCATGGTACAACAAATACTACCACTTGCAGTGTGCAATCTTTTACAACCATGCCTTAAAGCATTTGGAAAAATATGTGCAAAGATGAGCAATCCAAATGACCTTTCCAATTTGCGAACATATGTGGCCGAATCATTGTGCCTTTTAGACTTATGGTTTCCACCTACATTTTTTGATTTGATGATTCATTTCCCAAGTCATCTAATAGACAAATTAGAGAAATGTAAATGAGTGGGTGTTAAATGGTGCTGCCCAGTGGAAAAATACCTAATATCTTGAAGAGTTATGTAAGGAATATGGCTTGACTAGAAGCCATGCGGCGCAAGGGTTTTGCACGAAGTATTTTGCATTATATCCACATAATGTCAAATGTGGGATCCCAATGAGGAGGAAAAGGACAATAGTGAGGTCCTTGGAAGGCATGGCCTAGTTCAAGAGATTGAACATGGTGGAATTATAAGGAATTCATGAACATGTAATCATAAACTTTGTGGCAATATATAGGTGTGTGCTTCACATGAGCATGTTGAAATCATTATTACAATTGATTTGCATTATGATCTATGTGTGCACAATATTAATGTGCATATGTAAATTTATGTTTAAAGCCATCAAGTCCAAGTTTCATGTTTTAGTTTCAAGTCAAAACTATATTGTGGGTGTTTTTTTAGTTGGGTACATAGACTAGTGAGAGCAATTTGTGGATTTTGGAGCATAACATGGGTGGAATGGGGAAGGGATGATAGGTCTATCTAGTGATACTCTAATGAGAACAATGGTGAAGTATCCATGTATTATGAGAGGAATGTAATAAAACCATTGGACATTATGAAATGTGCATAGAAAGAAATGCGAATGCTTTAGGCATGTTTAGGTAGTGCATGGTGGTAGAATGGAATGTCACCTTTACAATTCATTATCAGTGGGCATGGTGAGCTAAGGCGGTTACAAGTTTAGAATGATATTGAAGTGGAATCAATGGTGGAATGATTGTGTAATGGACAAATGGTGCATTCATGTGGATGGATAGTGGCATACTATAATGTAACCATTGCATCCCATTATGTAGGGGGTATGGTTAACTATGGTGATTCCAACCCTTATAGGTCAACAAGATCTAAAAACCCACAAAACACATTGATTAGCAATCCATTTGGAGATGCATATCTACAATTTTTTCAACAAACTATGTCAAATATTACTTATGCAATGTCATTTGCATGTACAATGTTGTTCCAACTATCAATGAAAGAACAACAAGACATAATAAGCACATAAAAGAAAAAAAAACAGACATTGATACATATAACACTAATATAATAGATTCGTTAATATGTACAAACCAAATTAAAGGAGATGCAATCATGTATTAACAACAATGCACATAGAAATCAAAGTTCATTACAATGCAACGAATGCATAGCATGGCCTATGCCATCTTTTGCTTGAACATCAAGCTTGTACACTAATTCATTACCTTAGAGCCTATCATCTATTGGCAACATTGGGAATTTGATGGCCTTGACATTGCATGCATGAATGTAAGTAGTTTGGGACCTAGTCAATAAGAACATCATGATCAACCCCGACTCTAGTAATATTTTCGAGCCATAATTATGTCACCTATAGAGAATTCTTGTCCCCATGGGCATTTGAAAGCTTGTTCAACAATGAAGTTAGTTTGTGTGCATAATAGGACATAGAAGTCGACCCCTTCTTCATTTCCTTCCTCTACATTCACTGCAAAGTTATCTCCTAATGAAATGCAAGCAGCAAGGTGATCTCCATCATCTCTGAATTCATCCCATTCATTTGCTTGGAATGTAACTTCCATGGCATTACGTACATATCGCACATTGTTAGGCATTAGTACCTCAACCTCTCATTGTTGAATCCAAGCCAAGTTCTCACATGCTTGGAAATCAAAATCAATATAAAAACAACAAAAACATGTCAAGCTATTTTTTAATAGCTTGTTCATGTCCATAAAGATCATTCATACATGGCCATGTGGTAGAATATTCTTCCACATCAATAAATTTTTTTGTCTTACATGTCAAAGAATATTCTACAAATATTTTGTCAACATGGACAAAATAGTTTTAAAAAGATTTGGTCCTACTCATGCATTCATGCTCACCTACTCATGTTCACAAGCTCATGGATTAGCATCCCTCATGTCCATGGGCCCAATAGATCGTACATAGTGCACGTCTTTGGTCCCCTATATTGAATTTTTTGTATATTTAGTGATACAGTTCACATCAATGGGTTGTACATGCCAAAAGGTGCACATGGCTGGCCTTTGTTCCCTTAAATAACATGATTATGGTTTTGTACTCAAATGGGCATGAAGCAAGTTGACACTTGTTTTGTATTTTGAAATTGAGGTCCTTTTATGTCAAGCTGAACTTGTCTATGAACCTCTTCAAGATTGCACTAGCCTCATCAAAAAGAACTTATTCTTGACTTGAGAACCTCGACCATTTGACCATATCCAACATTGTTTGGGCCTACCCACCATGTGTTTCCTCCTAGTTTAAGAGTAAATGGTGTTGAACAAAGTAGTTGTTGCTTTTATCATCAGAGATGTAAAAATGTATATTAACCAGGTTTGGATGTCCTTTAACCTTGGTCATAGATTAGGGGTACATTTAATTAATGATGATATCAAACATCTGATAAATCATTTTTTATTGAATCATGTGAGCTCTAAAACCTATTGTCCTTAGGGGAATGGGTAGGTTGAGTCTACTGACAAAGTACCTGGGACTTTATTAACCAAGTTAGTTAGTGAAAATAAAACAAGTTGGGATGAACATTTGTCAACAATGTTATTTTCATATAAAACTACATATAAAATAGCAATAGGGTATACACCATATCAATTAGTGTATGGATTGCATCCATTGATGCCCATAATGTACGTAGTGCTACTTGTTGGTGGTAGTCAAAGAGATAAAACTTCAGTGACAATTATGACTAGTAGAGTTTTTAAATTGGGGAACTTGCAAGAGGCTAAAATGCAAGTTGTAGAAACTATTGGAATTAGCAATGGAACAAAACATTATGGAGCTAGCAAAAGAATCCAAAAAAATAATTTAATTTTGGTGATTATGTTATGTGGTTTCTAAAGGGAAATAAGTCACATCTAAGGAAGTTTACTAGGAAATGGTTTAGACCATACAAAATACAATATATGTTGCAAAATAGTATTGTGTTATTGATGACAATTGAGAAGTTTGAAACTAATCATGTTCTAGTCAATGTAAATAAGCTCAAACCATATAAATACATGGAATCTAAAGTTCAGAAACAAAACAACATATGCTAGTATATTAAGAGCAGAATGGAGGTAGACTTCAGGAGGAGGATTCTGATACAAAGGTGTAAGATGAAGATTATGTAACATAGAAACCACATATGAGGGCAATCAAGAAGAAAGGTTGGAAGATCATAAGGTCAAAACAATATTGATTCAAGAGCTTCAAATGAAGTCAAATGAAGGATAAATCATTGGATGATAACTACAAAAGTGAGGAATTGGTGGTTTATATTGAGGTGGACTATGAAGTACATAATGAAGAATCTATGGTTCCAACAACTAAAGTTGGTATATTGATGGTATTGACTGATTCAGTAGATGTGTCGATACACTCAACAAAAGAGGTACATGAAAAATGACAAAGAGTTAATAAAATTGACTTAGGAGGACTATGGATGTAGATTAGTCAAAAGATGAGATTTGAGGTGTTCATTTACAATGATGAGGTGAAATGTTTCCATGTGGCTATACATGGGACACAAAGAGTGATAATGATGGGCCATCATAGCTTCAAGGATAGGTGATTAATCATAAGACAATGGGCAACCCAAAAAACAAACAAGATGGGCAAGAAGTTGATGGACAAAAATAAATAAAGTAATTGTCACACATCATTTTCGGTTGTTGTAGGAGGTTGTGTGTTTTTTCGAAGCTATAATGCTTATAAAAAGAATGTGAAAAGTGTAATAGAAAAATTACAGAGAGTAGCAAGGGAAAAGGAAGCATGAAGATTCAAGCATAGACGGATAGAAAAAGCAGAAGGAAAAACGTTAAGAAAAAATAAGAACAAGTGTTGAGAGCAAGGGAAAGTGTTGGAGTGTTGAATAGTGAGCCATTGGTAGTGAGATTATCGTCGCATTCATTGTCATCCTTGAAGTGTGAGGAAGGGAAGTAATATCATGAGAAAAATGCAATTTTTGCATTCCATAATTCAAGACATTTATAGGGCAAGATCATCTATAATATAATTTTTGAGAAGACAAAGAAGAGGTTAGGAGAAACACCAATGGATCCAATATAAATCCAATAGTTAGATGAAGAAGAAGGCATGGAGCAATGATCTATGGAAGGACGAGCGACAACATAGAAGGACGGAAAGGAGAGAGAAGTAACTGAGGTGGGAATGTAGCCATCAACAAAAGTGCAATCGAGCAGAATGGAGATTGAAATGGCTACACCAAGGACTATAGATGCAAGGAGGAGAACAACCATGTCGGAAAAAACAAGACTACGGGACATAGGTATTTGCATTCCAGATCCTGCATGTGGATACAAATGAAGCAAAATTATGATAAGCATGTTGAGAGGTTAAAAATTTGGAAAGGCATCAATAAAGAGGAAGAACATGTTAATAAGGAATGGTTTATCACTTTGTTTTTTATGAAGTGGGAAGCACCAATTCCAAATATAATGTTGGAATTTCTAAAAAGTTTTGTAATAAAAAACACATATATTTATTTTGGTTACAAAAACAAAGGGTATGTGATTAGCAAGCAGTTGATTATAAATGTATTTGGAGTCTGTGTAGAGGGGTAAGTAGAGGACCCATAAGGGCATGTCAGTAAGACTGAAACATCATAGGATTTACATAGTTGTAGAATTGAACCCACAAATTCTATTGGAAATCAATGGAATACAAAGAGTTAGGGTCTTCCAAACTTGGTGAAATACCATTGAGGTGTTCATTATATCAATGGAAAGGTCTTGAAGTGTAGATGTCCAAAATGGCCTCGCATGAGCCATTTGGACATTTGCAGCCCAATTTATGGGCAAAAGAAGGGCCAGGAGTCAAACTGCTAGTTTGACTCCCGACCACTAAAAGTTGGGAATCGACTTGATCCCGGTGTGCGTAGGTGGAGTGCAACACACCGTTGGAAAGATCTCGAGGAGAACTACAACTTTGTTTTAGATATCACCTTAATTGGAGGTCTGAGTTGGGAGATGCGAGCTCCCAAAGTTCTGGGAGTCCAAACCGAGACAGTTTCGTGACTCCTCCTTGGGAGTCCCGGGAAAAAGTGCCATTCGGATGTAGCCTCCGTGGAGAGCTGTAGAGAATACTATATGGGGGAAGGTGGTGGCTTCCCGCGAGTCCGGGCCGTGATGAGTCAAGTGAGTCGAAGTTGCCCGTGGCTTGTCCAAACACCAAGGGTGTTCCCGAATGTGATCTAACCAACTTGTGGTTGGTTTTGGATGCAAGATCGTGTAACTAAATAATTGTCCCTCTTCCTAGTCTAATCCCGAGACTTTCAGCACGTCCCTCTCACCCCCTTTAGTGCTAGAAGTCGGGAGCGGCCTCAAGTCCCAACTACTTCCGCATTTCCGCATAGTTGGACCCTCAAGTGGGTCTAATAAGGGACTTGGGAGCGCATCATGTGGTATCAGAATTCTGGTGAAGCTTGATCATTTCTTGGGAGTTTCGGATGGCACCCAAGAAGAACCGTAAGCAAGCACAAGACACTATGTTGGAAGAAGCCGTCGAAAACTGAGTAGTCCCGCCGGAGTGAACCCAAAAGGACCAAGATGAGGCCGAAAGTGAGGAGGAACAAAGGAGCTCGGTCCTATTCACCCCGGAACAACTTGAAGTCCTCCTCAAGATGAATAGGCCCGACTTTGGTGAGTTGGTGGCGGCCTTCAAAACGGGGACCTCTAAAACCGAAAGGTTTCAACCGGCCAAGCCCGGGAACTTCGACGATGTTCGCGATCGAAAGGTTGTGGATGCTTGGCTTGCGGAGATGGATGACTACATACATGCCACCAAGGTTGGACGACATTCCGCCGTGAAGCTTGCCCAATCCTACTTGAAAGGCTATGCTGCCACATGGTGGAGGACAGTGAGACAAGAGGAGGGGAATAACCATGGCTACACTTGAGAGTTCTTTAAGGAATTCATTGAGTCAAAATTTATTCCAAGGAATTCCGATTACATCTTTAGGTGCAAACTTCGTGACCTTGTGAATGCCACAAATGAGAATTTGAGGCAATATGTGAGGGCTTATTCCAAACTCATGTTTGAGATTCGGCACATGCATGAGTTGGATCGTGTGTGCCAATTTGTGATGGGGCTTCCAACTTGGGTCAATCGAAAGCTTGAGGAAAGTTAGCCCGCCTCATTATCGGAAACCATCACGAAAGTGGAGAACTTCTCGGATGTGGGGCGGAATGACAAATCCGAGTTCAAGAAGGATAACAAATTCTTTCACAAGAAGCCAAGGCATGAGGGGGAATGGAACCGAGGGCAAGGAAGCCCAACCAAGGATAAGCCCAAACAACTCTAAAGCTTAGGGTTTAAACCCGAGGGGAACTTTGTGAAGAAGGGGGCTCCTTTCAAAGGGAGCCAACCCAAGGGAGATTTTGGGGTGAAGCCCAAAGGAATGTGTTTCAATTGCAACGAAGTGGGGCATTACTCCAAGGATTGTCCCAAGTCCAAAATGGGGAGTGGGGGTTCTAAGGTAATTGCCCTCAATGCTAACTTAACCCAACCCGAATGCAATCGACTTATTGTCACAACCCCACTCTGGCCAAGTGTGAGGATGAAACTCACACTCCCAAAGTTGGGGACTTGGAGTCCTTAAGGACTCCCGAATCTTTAGAGTTCGATAGCAAGGCCCAAAACACCTTGCATTGGGGTGTTCTTGGTGTCATTGGAAAGGTCTTGAAGCGTAGATGTCTAAAATGGCCTCGCATGAGCCATTTGGACATTTGTAGCCCAAGTTATGGGCAAAAGAAGGGCCGGGAGTCGAATTGGCAATTTGACTTTCGACCACTAAAAGTCAGGAATCGACCTCTTCTCGACATGCGATTCTAGAATGCAACATGGCATTGGAAAGCTCTCGAGGAGAACTACAACTTTAGTTCAGACTCGTCTTGATTGGACTCTGTAGTCGAAAGATATGAGCTCCCAAAGTCTCGGGACTCCAGCCCGGGATAATTTCGGGACTGTAGGTCTAGTTACAATCCCATCTAAAAGTGGGATTGTGCGGGTCAAGGCACATGAGTTGCCTTGTGTGGGTGGTCCAACCATGCACTTTATGTTAGGAAAAACTTGGGAAAGAGAATGCGTGGGAGGTTTTGGCATGATGTGTGTCATGCGGGTGCTAGATGACTTAGGATGACGCGATCCTCAGTCCCAAGTTGAACCCACTTGAGGGTCCAACTATGTAAAATTGCGGAAAGTTGGGACTGGGCGCATGCTCCCGACTTCCAGCATTAGAAAGGGGTAGAGGGGTGTGCTAGAAGTCTCGGGATTAGACTAGGAAGAGGGCAAGCTTGATGTGCCCCTAAGTCTCGGGGTGAACCCACTTGAGGGTTTCACCTTTGTGAAGTTGCGGAAAGTTGGGACTTAAAGCACACTCCCGGCTTCCAACACTAAAAAGGGGTAGAGGGTCGTGTTGGGAGCCCCGGGATTAGACTAGGAAGAGGGACTAGTTTAGCTTGTGTGAATCTGCATCCAAAAACCAACCACGGGAGGTTAGACTAGTTTAGCTTGTGTGAATCTGCATCCAAAAACCAACCACGGGAGGTTAGTTTAGCATTTGGGACACCCTTGGGTGTTGGGACAAGCCACGGGCACTTGGACACACAAGACTCACCACGGCCCGGATTCGGGGGAAGCCACCACCTTCCCCCATATAATATTCTCTGCAGCTCGCATTGGAGGCTACATCCAAATGGCACAAATTCTTGGGACTCCCGAAATGGAGTCTCGAAATTGTCCCGATTAGAGTCCCAGAACTTTGGACGGGCATAACTCCCGACTGCAGAGTCCGATCGCAACGAGGTCTGAACCAAAGTTATAGCCCTCGTCGAGATCTTTCCAACGCCATGTCGCACACTCAAATCGGATGTCGGGAAGAGGTCGATTCCCGAATTTTAGTGGTTGGGAGCCCTTCTTTTACCCATAACTTGGGCTGTAGAAGTCCAAATGACCAATGCGAGGCCATTTTCGATATCTACGCTTCGAGACCTTTTCAATGACACCAAAGACACCTCAATGCAAGGTGTTTTTGGCCTTGCTGTCGAACTCTAAACATTCGGGAGTCCCAGAGGACTCCAAGTCCCCAACTTTGGGAGTGTTGGGTTACACCCCCACACTTCGCCAAAGTAGGGTTGCGACAACTAGCCTATTGTGCCCTTCTATGAGCACATTGCTTTGGGTGATAAACTCCATTCCCAAAATGCAGTTCATTCCACCCAAGGTGGAAACCAACAAATCCACCTTTCCTCTCCAATTTCCTAATTACAGAGGCACTTCCTTTGCTTGTAAGGTAGTGGGATGGGGAACCCCATCCACAAAGTGCACCTCAATGGGTGCCTTGAGCTCCTCCAAGTGGAACTCCATCCTTTCGGCGCCTTCTCGAGTTATGAAATTGTGAGAAGCCCATGTGTCCAAATGACATAAAATACCCCGCTTAGCAATCTTCCCCTTCAAGAATATAAGTCGATTGCATTCGGGTTGGGCTAGATTAACATTGAGGGCAAGTACCTTAGAGCCTTCACTCCCCATTTTGGACTTGGGGCAATCCTTGGAGTAATGCCCCACTTCGTTGCAATTAAAACATGCTCTTTTGGGCTTCACCCCAAAATCTCCTTTAGGTTGGCTCCTTTTGAAAGAAGCCCCCTTCTTCACAAAGTTCCCCTTGGGTTTAAACCCCGAGCCTTGGAATTGTTTGGGTTTATCCTTGGTTGGGCTTCTTTGCCCTCGGGTCCATTCCCCCTCATGTCTTGGCTTCTTGTGAAGGAATGTGTTATCCTTCTTGAACTCGGATTTGTCACTCCGCCCCACATCCGAGAAGTTCTCCACTTTCGTGATGGCTTCCGATAATGAGGCGGGCCAACTTTCCTCAAGCTTTCGCTTGGCCCAAGTTGGAAGCCCCATCACAAATTGACACACCCGATCTAGCTCATGCATGTGCCAGATCTCAAGCATGAGCTCAGAATAAGCCCTCACATATTGCCTCAAGTTCTCATTTGTGGCATTCACAAGGTCATGGAGTTTACACCTAGAGATGTAGTCGAAATTCCTTGGAACAAATTCCGACTCAAGGCGTTCCTTAAAGAATTCCCAATTATAGCCATGGTTTTTCCCCTCCTCTTGTCTCATTGTCCTTCACCATGTGGCGGCATAACCTTTCAAGTAGGATTGGGCAAGCTCCACGGCGGAATGCCGTCCAACCTTGGCGGCATGTATATAGTCATCCATCTCCGCAAGCCAAGCATCCACAACCTTTCGATCGCGAGCACCGTCAAAGTTCCCGGGCTTGGCCGGTTGAAACCTTTCGCCCTTGGAGGTCCCCGTTTTGAAGGCCGCCACCAACTCACCGAAGTCGGGCCTATTCATCTTGAGGAGGACTTCCAATTGTTCCGGGGTGAACAAGACCCAGCTCTTTTGTTCCTCCTCACTTTCGGGCTCATCTTGGTCCTCCCAGGTTCTTGGTTCCTCCTCCCCAATTGACTCCGGCGGGACTACTCGGTTTTCAACGGGTTCTTCCAACATGGTGTCTTGTACTTGCTTACGGTTCTTCTTGGGTGCCATCCAAAACTCCCAAGAAGTGAATCGAGCTTCACCGAATCGCTCTGATACCACGTGACGCGCTCCCAAGTCCCTTGTTGAACCCACTTGAGGGTCCAACTATGCGGAAATGCAGAAGGAGTTGGGACTTGGAGCCGCTCTCGACTTCCAACACTAAAGGGGGTGAAAGGGGTGTGCTAGAAGTCCTGGGATTAGACTAGGAAGAGGGACAATTATAATCTCACACGAATCTGCATCCAAAACCAACCACAAGAGGAGTAGTTCACATTCGAGAACACCTTTGGGTGTTGAGACAAGTCACAGGCACTTGGACTCACTTGATTCACCATGGCCCGGACTCGAGGGAAGTCACCACCTTCCCCCATATAGTATTATTTGCAGCTCTCCGCGGAGGCTACATCCGAATGGCACTTTTTCCTGGGACTCCCAAGGTGGAGTCCCGAAACTGTCCTGGTTTGCACTCCCGAGACTTTGGGCATCCATAACTTTTTTCTCAGACCTCCGATTGGGATGAGGTCTGAAGCAATCTTGTAGCTCTCTTTGAGAGCTTTTCAACGCCATGTGGCACACTACCTGTAAACGTCGGGAAGAGGTCGATTCCCGACTTTTAGTGGCCGGGAGTCAAACTGGCAGTTTGACTCCTGGCCCTTCTTTTGGCCATAACTTGGGCTGCAGATGTCCAAATGGCTCATGCGAGGCCATTTTGGACATCTAAACTTTAAGAGCTTTTGAATGACATCAAAAACACCCCAATGCAAGGTGTTTTGTTGCCTGAAATCGAGCTCTGAATTTTTGGGTGTCCCGGAGGACTCCAAGTTCCACTTTTGGGAGTGTGAGTTTCATCCTCACACTTAGCCCAAAGTGGGGTTGCGACATAAATAATCTTGACAAAAGATTGTTGTAGTTTCTATTCCTCTGCCTAGTCAACAACATATTTCTTTTTTATTGCTTCTCTATTTTTAAACACATTTTCTTCAGTAACCTTGCTCCTGGTGATGGCCATATTCACATCCACCATATGGACTAAAGGATTTGAAACCTTGAGTTCTACCACAATTTATTTATCTACTAGTGGGTACTCGTGACCTTCGGACACTGTGATGTCCCCCGGTTTCTTTAAACCAAGTGGGACACACACAAAGGTGCAAAGCAGCTATTTTATTTTTATTTTTAAATTTTTTGTGACGAAAATTTGTTGAAAAGTTCCCCATGAAAACATACATGGTGAAGCGAGTTTTTTTTTTTTAAAAATCTGTTTTTTGTTTTTATTTTGTATAATATAAATAAAGTGTTTATTTTTCATTTTTTTATTTTTGTTTATTTGGATGCAAGTTTGAAGTTTGGAGAAAAAAGACACACTTCATTTTTTTTCAAATAATACCCATCCCTTTGGACGAAACCAAAGCCCAAGCCTTGGAAAAAAACTAGGAGCCCCTAGGAGACCCTAAAGAACCCCATAATCACATACAATAATATTGGTGGTTATACAATGAGTCGTTGGGATGAGCCTGCATGGTCACTTTATGTAAAATCCATTACATGCCTTGAAATCCTATGGAGGGAATGTCTGATATATATAAAAGCCCCATTTAAGTCTAATGCAATCTAATCCAACCCATCCCCTTGGATGAAACCAAAGCCCAAGCCCTGGAAAAAAAACTGGGAGTCCAAAGCAGACCCCAAAGAACCCCATACCCACAAGAAGAATCACTGCAGCACCTCGCGATAGACCACATTACTGGTGTAAACGCCAACAGGGGCCCCATTCAGAGCCGCCCTCCTGCCACCTCGGACCAGCACCTGGACGCCCAGCCGTGAGCCGCACTGAGAGAAAGCCACATAAAGTTGCCCATGGCAAAAAACAAGCTTGGGCAGGTACACCCCCACTGTCTGCAATGTCTGCCCCTGGGCCTTGTTGATAGTCATGGCAAATGCGGGCCGCAACGGGAACTGTTGCCGACGGAGAGTAAAAGGCATCCTCTCCGTGTCAGAGGGAGTGATGTTGAGGCAGGGAATGAAAACACGCCTTCCCTTGTTCGGTCCTGTGGCAATCTTAACATTAATTATGTGCTACATTAGCTTGACCACAATAAGCTGAGTGCCATTTGCAAGGTCGCCCGACATATTTCACAGCAAAATCACCGAGCAGCCTTCTTGCATGGTCAAAATGTGTGGTGGCACTCCTGACATGCTCAAGGAGTTTAGAAATTCGGTGGGGTAAACCCCTCTCTGTTCGCCTTGCACAACAGAATCAGCGTTGTGGCACGTGCGGCGCTGTGCTAGTGGGCCGTCAGGTGTGGTGAGGTCAAACCGATTCATGATGGCGGTGTTGATGTTGTCAGCGTTCTCGTTCAGAGGAGTTAAAATGGCCCTCTGAATGATGTGCTCATTGCGTGACTGCGAGTCTATGAAGTAGCCAAGATCACCGTAAACTTCATCCACCATGCTATCAATGGTGTCACCCTGGCAGCACATGTATTCTGGGATCAAAACAGCCTCATCCCAAACCTCAGGAAAGACTTGCTCTGTGCCCTCCCCAATGCGCTGCAAGTAGTCTGCCCAAGCTTGCTGTTGTTGGGCATCGATTGCGGCGTTGGCTCCACCTTGTGCCAAAAGCCTCTGAACACGCATGTTTTCATGCAGCTAACGCACTTTAACACGGTGCTAAAGGACTGTGGACCTCTTGAGATTGGCATCCACAATCTGGCCTCTCGTGCCCCGAGGAACCACAGGCAATATCTGCCTAAAATCACCTCCCATGACAACAACCTTGCCCCCAAAAAGCATGTCCTTTTAAGGCAGGGTCAACAACACCCATAACATGTTGTAGCGTGCGGTTCACTGCCTCAAACACATGCTTGTGGGTCATGGGTGCCTCATCCCACACAATGAAGCGTGCAGCTCGAATCAAGGCCGCTTGTGGACTGTTCAGTGGAACATAGCAAGTAGAGGAGCCACAAAGGCCTGCTACTGGAATTTTGAAACGTGAGTAAGCTGTGCAGCCGCCCTCCAAAAGCAGGGCTGCAATGCCAGAAGATGCCACCGACAACGCTATGTCACCAGTAGAGCGCACCTTGTTGAGTAGGCACCCGTAGAGGAAAGTCTTGCCAGCCCCTCCCAACCCATCAACAAAAAAGGTTTTGTCCATCGGCCTGGGTCATGGACCGCGTCAATGACATTGTCGTAAATGGAGCGCTGGTGCTGATTTAGCAAAGGCACATCCCGAGCAAGCTGCTGAGCTTATCGCGTCACATTGTACCTGGCCCGCTCCTCAAATACAACGATGACCCCCGGGGCAGCCAATTGTGTAGGGATAGGTAGCTCAAAATCATCTAGGGTTTTCCCCCCTTGGGCTTGTAACAGCTTCTCCACTTCCCGCAAGCCCTGGTCAAGGATGGCCTGGTCCAGCTACTAATTGGGCATTACCTACGCGATGCAATCAGGGGCGGGGGGGGGTTATAATCAAGAAGGGCACAATTATCCAATATGTGGTAAGACTCATTAAATGAGATGTGCGAAATGATGTTGAGTGATAAGCTTTTTGGTACATTGAATCCAACAATCGGCCATTCAATAGAGAAGTTTCCAAGTAGCAGTTCAAAGAAGACAACAGAGCACAACTTATACCATCACAACCCAACGAAAGGGAGGCTTGCAATATACACTTCTTTTGTGGACGCCTTTTGGGCACTCACCTGGTGTGCTTGGTGCAGGAAATCCTTCGTAAGGGCTCCCTTATGCCTATCCCACAGCCGCCCAGGATTGGTGACGTTGTTATAAATCAGCAGGCTGGCAAAAAACTGCTTCAAGCTTCTGGGCAGTTGCACGCCAACAGCTTCTGAAAGGCACTGGTCCCATTCAGCATCATCTTGCAGCAAGCCACGTGCAAGGCAGGCAACTTTAAAAGTGGGGGTGCACAGCTGTGGTAGGCGTGTGGGGCCAGTGGGTAGTTTAAGGTCCTCAAAGCATGTGGCCCCTGCAACGTGGGTAAGCAAAACTCGCAGATAATAACACTCGCCTTCTGAGGGTTGCACAAAGTACATGCGCCCCACAGTTCCCAATGTGACATGATTATTTCGGCCTGCACCCCGCCGCCCCACTACCCTTTTCCGGAGGTGCCACGCCTTTTTGGATTTGCTCCACACATCGATTTCGGGATAATCAGGGTACAGTGTGGTCAGCGCAATAGGCAGTGGCGGTGCACGGTTATTGTTGTTGCGAGCCAAAGTGGCTGCAACCACATATTTAGATTTGGCCTTTTGGTTGGAGTCACACCACCCAGTCAAAGTGGTGGAGTTGTTACGCATCATGGCTTCCCCAACCGTGGTCCCCTCAGGAAAGTAAGTGGTCTGCTCATTAGGCAGATGAACAGCCAAGGGATAAGCATTAGGGTGCATGCCGTGCAAGTCAAAGGCAAAAAGCCGATGGCAAGCTTCGTTGGCACTGACATACCGCCCATCGAGGTAATTTTGGATTTCATCCCGGGTAGCAGGCACATTGTTCCCATCGGCCCCACTTGAAGCCGCCTGAGGTGTTAGAGCCGGCAGAGCCCCAGCTTCTGGCTGCACCATTGCCAAAGCACGGTCGTGACCCTTGTAAACATACTTGTAAAGGTATTTCACAGTTGTGATGGAGCTGCAGACCTCAACATTGATGTGGCACTGGTACCGCATGGTCAGGTAGGGGTTGTACGGGACGACCCAACGGTTGTCAAAAACAAAGCTTGAGTTGCAAAGGGGAGGGGGCAACAGCAAGAAGTTGTTAGTCACATCATCATGCTTGAGGTGAAGTTCGGGACGCTTAAGAATCTGGAAGAAATGAGTTTCCAGGGCAGACTTAGACACAGAAACTTATGGTCAGGTGCACAGGACAACAACTCACTTGCCAAATTTCCAACACCTGCACTTACATGGTGTCGCAACCCTAGCTTGGCCAAGTGTGGGGGTGAAGCCCAACACTTGGAAAAGTTGGGGATTTGGAGTCCTCCGGGACTCCCGAATGTTCAGAGCTCGACAGCAAGGGGCAAAACACCTCGCATTGGGGTGTTCTTGGTGTCGTTGGAAAGGCCTTCAAACGTAGATATCGAAAATGCCCTCGCATTGGCAATTCGGACATCTGCAGCCCAAGTTATGGGCAAAAGAAGGGCCGGGAGTCAAACTGGCAGTTTGACTCCCGACCACTAAAAGTCGGGAATCGATGTCTTCCCGACGTCCGATTTGGGAGTGCAATACGGCGTTGGAAAGATCTCGACAAGGGCTACAACTTCGGTTCAGACCTCGTCGCGATCCAACTCTGCAGTCGGGAGTTATGGCGGTTCAAAGTTCCGGGAGTCCCGCCGGGACAAAATCGGGACTCCATTTCGGGATTCCCGGGAATTTGTGCCATTTGGATGCCCCCTCTGTGGCGAGGTACAGAGAATACTATAGGGAGTAAGGTGGTGGCTTACTCCCCAAGTCCGGGCCATGGAGAGTCTTTTGGTCCAAGTGCCCGTGGCAAGTCCCAACACCAAAGGGTGTCCCGGAATGTGAACTAACCACTTGGGTGGTTTGTTTTGATGCAGATTCGTGCTTGATCTACTAGTCCCTCTTCCTAGTCTAATCCCGGGGCTCCCAACTCAACCCTCTACCCCTTTCTAGAGTTGGAAGCCGGGAGCGTGCCCTTCGGTCCCAATTTCCTCAACTTGACATTTGGTGAACCTTCAAGTGGGTTCACCTCGGGACCAAGGAGCGCGTCACATGGGGTGGGTGAAGGTCCTGTTGTCGTCCCGTCGCCGGTAGGTTGGGTAGCTGCCGGTGGAGTCCTCAGTTTGGGGCTGGAAAGTTTTAGGGTAACCTTTGTTGCAAGCCCCATTCAGCATGCAAGGACATGAGGGATGTAAGGCCCCACAGGGCCCACGCAACATGCGAGATGTCACAATGTTGTAAAGCTCGAGGTGGGTGGATTTGTCTGGAAGCTCAGCACACACGATCCGATCATAATCGTTGTTGTCACGCGACTTGTCCTGGCTGCGTAAAATGATCAAAATGTGACCGTGTGGCAAGCCCCGCTTCTGCCATTCTACCACATGGATGTCTGCCACCGCAGTGCCCAAAACACCATTTTGCAAAAGGTTTTTGAAGAGGGCATTGAGCTTCATGTTGAACACCCTGGATGTCAAGTCAGGGCGGTCGTTGGTTTCCTCCCCAGGCCTCAGCTCATGCAAAATCTCTGGCTAATTTGGGTTGCACGTCATGGTTATGAATAGGTCAGGTTTCCCAAACTTTCTGACCAAGGCCATGGAATCCTGGTAGAATTGGTTCATGTGGTGGGGACTACCAGCAAAAGTGGTTGGAAGGACCACCATGCGCCCAAAGTTGGTGATGTTAGCCCCGTCTTGCTACATGGCATTTACCATTCCTTTATATTGGTCAACACGTAGGGTGGTCCGGTTGAGGCACACCCATTGCAGCCGCTGCCCCTCAACCTTGGAATACTGGTCAACCACCCACTCTTGATATAGCCTTTTTCCATAAGTGAACGTGCTGTTGGTGGGAGGGTTGCGGTCATGCATGAAGTAAGCCGCGTATTCCCTGGCAGTAACCTTGCGAGCGATGCGCCCTGCGGTAGTTCCTTTGCCTCGGCCCCTACCCCTACCACGGCCCCTACCTCCACCACGCCCGGGGTCCAATGTCAGTTCTGCATTAGGCTGGTGCTCATCTTCAGATGGCTGCTGTTGCTCGTCCTCAGAGTTGAAACCATCCACAACTGCAGCGGTAACGCCAGTAATATTTGGGTGCTAGCCAGGCTCTCCGTGTGGGTGGAACATGACAAAATGCAGAGGATCATAAGCATAGTGGGCATCACTAATCCTCCATAACCACTCGCCTCTAGCGCGCACCGTAATGTCTCGTGGATTACTACCTTCAGGGTCACTGTCTGGGTCACCATCGCCTGTGAGCAGGCACAAAAGGAAGACAAATCAAGCACAGTTGTCGAAGAACGTAACAATTAGGACGGCCAGCACCATAAAAAACAACACATACAAACACCCCATTCACTCACCAGGCATGAAGCTGGCCACCTCGCTAGATGTGGGGGCATTGTAGCGGTGGCAGTCAACGCTGCCATCAACACGGATGACAATCTCATAGTTAGCCAGTTCTTGAGGGGGCAAATCCATGGCCTGCATAAAGTGTTGAACATAAACATTGCTCCCCAAAAGCAACTGTTGTAGCTCTTGTAAAGTGCGACGATCCAGGTCTACGTTGCCCTGACCAAGAGCAACAAAACAGGTAGCAGTCTGAGCATCCGCATTGTCTATGATATACAGCTGGGCAAACTGATGGGGGTTCCCTTGAGGAGGTGCCAAAGGCCCCAGCAAATGATGCACAGCGCCCCTTATGGTAATCATATTGACCCCACCTACGAGTGACTGGATGTTAACTTGGAGATTTCCGGCAGCATCAACGACGGCCCATCGACGAAGGCTATACACCTCGATTTCAGGACCTCGGATTCGACACCTGGACGCACGGATAGACAGACAAACAGATAGCTGAATGAATAAAGAGGAGGGCTACGGTGGACATGCCAGTGTTGTTGCTTTGCATCTGAGCTCCACTTTAAGGTTATTTGAGGGTTACCTTGATTGTTCTCTCTGCAATGTCAACGATTTTTTGTGTTGGAAACTGCATAGTTCTTCTTCAAGTTTATTGAAGCTTTATCATACAAAATCCAGATCTACATTTGGTTTTGCCAAATTATGTTTTTGTGTTCACCAATGGGCATTAGCAGATTGAGGTTTTTTTTGCTAAGTTGGGTTGTGCTCATCATAAGCCAACATTCCGTGTCTAAAGCAGATTTAGTTTATCAATATAGGCTTGTGGTCATTGTAAAGCTGCGGTAGCAAAATAACTTTGATAGCACCCCTGGGATATAGGTTGTTCAGTGGAACAAAGGTAATCAACTCCAGTATTTATCATCCCTGGAAATATTACTATTAAATGCTTGTTAGCAAATAAAATTTTTCAGTCCTTCACAACAGCCTCTAGTAAGTTTTTTTACTTCTGATGATGGTGTAGCTACAGCTGAATCACCTCTTAGAATTCTGAATAATATGACTTCCTTCACAATACAATGACTTCATGACTTGGATCGATTTTGAATGATCTGGGTTCACAGTTGAAGTAGGCAAACCCACAATAATTTTTTTTGCTGGTTTCACTCCCAAGATTACCGAGAAATACATGAAAAAAAACCCACCACCTAACATGCTTCCCTTCTTCTCAGTACCTCACATTGGGGTCACTCCAGTTCTTGTGGCCAAATTATTCAATGAGATCATGTCTTAGTACCTCAGAGAGCAGCACAACACACTGGAAATGAGGTTTGCACTTATTGTTGTTGTTGTTGTTGTTGTAGTAGGTATTGAAATCCAAAGTCACCAGCACATTAATGGCATTGAGATGATACTGCTGCTCTCCCTATAAATTCTCAAGAAATTTCTTCTACATGCTGCCTGCCACTTATGCCTGTAAAAATGGAACGATCAACTTACAAGAATTTGTGAAGCAAATGGCATACAACATTGAACTGTTTCTTCTTCTTCTTCTTTAGCTGTCCCTGAACTCTAGAGAGATGTACAAAGAATTGTCACTTAATTTGTTGCAAGTTCTTCAAGATGCCTTGCTCAAAACAAAAGACATTTCTGACATCTCCACACATCTGTACAACAGCAATGTAGGTAACCTCCTTAAAACATCAACCAATTGATTAGCCTGCAGACCCAAGGCAGATTCAGTGCAAATCTTTCTTTCTTTCTTAGCACACAAATTGGGTTTTAGCATGTCAATCAAGATGGGAAAATCATTCAAGATCTTATACATGAAACTGATGAAGAACCACTGGAGATCTGGTACTACCTAAAACACATTGAAAAACAAAAAATAGTGAGAGTTGATGTCGGGCACCTTGAGAGGTGTGTGTAGTAGTAGTAGCAGTAGTGGTAGTGTGTACCTTGTGACTGTGAAATGCAAATGTTTGTTCTCCTCAGCGAAGACTTGTGAAAACAACAAAACTTTCTCTGGCATCAGGTTTTCCTTCCAGTGAAATGTGAATAGCCAAACAGGCAGCTAGCAAAAGAAGAAAAAAAAAAACCCGCGGGAGCTTGGAGATTTCCGACAACATCGACGACGGTAGTTTAGGGCGAAAGAAAAAAAAAATCCTATCCGTCTATAGGTGGGAGCTTGGAGATTTCCTGCAGCATCGATGACGGCAGTTTAGGGCGAAAAAAACAACCCTGTCCGTCTGTCGACGGGAGCTTGGAGATTTCCGTCAGCATCGACGACGGCAATTTAGGGCAAGAAAAAAAAAGAAAAAAAAAGGTTAAAAAAAAAAAAAAAACCCTGTCCGTCTAGAGCTTGGAGATTTCTGGCAGCATCGACGACGACCCATCGACAAAGGCTATATACCTCGGTTTCAAGACCTCGGATTCTGCACCTGGACGCACGGACAGACAGACAGATAGACATACAACTGAATTAATAAAGAGGACTAGTGGGTGCCCGTGACCTTCGGACACTGTGAAGTCCCCCGGATTCTTTGAAAAAGGCGGAGAAAAAAAAAAAAAAAAAACTCTGGTATTAACCGTGGGCAGCCCGTCGGAAAAAGGCGGGGAAAAAAAAAACCCTGGTATTAACCTTGGGTAGGTCCGGCGCCTACACAACGAACCCGCCGAAAAAGAGCGGAAAAAAAACAAAAAAAAAACAAAAAAACCCTGGTATTAACCCTGGGCAGCCCGCCGAAAAAGGGCGGGGAAAAAAAAAACCCTGGTATTAACCCTGGGCAGACCGCCGGACCTCGATTTCAGGACCTGGTCCTGTCCGTCCGTCGAGGTCCTGTCCATTTGTCGAGGTCCTGAAACCAAGATCGACACCTGGATGGACGAACAGACGGACAGACACCATGTTTGCTTTAATATATAAGATTGGATTGGATTATTTCGAGTTTGTTCTAAAAAAAGTTTACACTTACTTTCTCCACTGTTGAACAAGAATTTCCATGTAGATACTTTAGTATAAGAAGAAATTTATCGTTTAAAAACAATTGCACAATATGAAATAACAATTAAAAAAATAATCCTATCGTAAATAATTTATTATAATACACACTTTGAATATTTGTTTTTTAAAATTACACTTTTAAAACATTCTTAATGATCTTTTTTTTTTTTGTATCACATATTATTTGTTTAAATGAATCAAACATACAAAAAATTCAAACACATCAAGAAATTTATAACATTATTTAAAATAAATTAAAAATTCTTTCATGTTATGACTACCATGTCACAATGATATTCTATGATACAAATATGTTCTTATCACATACATTTTCAAAAACAAATTCAAGCGCTAAATTTCTCATTGTTTTTTCAACGAAAACACATAGGAAGCTTTATACATAATTGCAATTTACAAACCACCACAAATAAATGCAATTTTTTTCATTTCCATTCTATAAAACATAATTACAAAAATTCTTACAAACTGGCCAACCATAATAAGTGGAGATTTTAACATAAACATGTTGATAAATACAATTTGAATCAACAACATAAAAATACTCACAAGTTTCATATTACATTTATAAAAAACACAACACTTAATAATAATACACAAATTGACCATATATGGAGTCATGCACCAACACAACAATGTCATATTATATCAACACAAGCTTATTGGACAAATCATAACCCTATTACTTTGCATTCAAATAACCTAACCATATTTCTCAATTTATTATACCATCCATTAATGAACAAACTTTGGACAAAAAAAAATTCCAATCCGAATAAAATTACAAAAACTTCTAACTCTTTGAACAAAATCTTTATGACTTCAATCATATAAATATATATGTGCATGTATTGTCAACATATATACACATGAAACAAAATTAAAAATGAAAAAAACTATTGCAACTTAAATATGATTTAATAAACCATTATTCATCACCACTTAACATTCTACAATCGCATTTAAAATGTTTTAGTAATTTTTTTGTTCATTATAACACCAAATCATAAAGAAAATTTAACATATTGCACTTTTTATATTATATTTAACTTATTCTTCATAGAGATTTTTAAAATCATTAAATTTTTTCTTTTTCTTTTCATGAAAGCTTTTCATAAATCACCTATTTTCTATTGGCATCCATTACTGAAATTTTCCCATCCATTATTGAATTGTTTGTCATCAAAACGTTTCCAAAAATATCAATGTCCTTTCCCATTATTTTGAATCTTTCTATTGGCAGGGCCCGCGTGTCACTTGACGCCTTGTTGGTCTTGTTTAGTGTTTGCCCGTTGCCCATTCTTTCCCCTCAAGGAACGCCTAGCCCCAAAGCACGTAGTTTACCAGAGTTTGGATGACAAGTTTGACTTACTTACTTCCTTACTTACAATTTAGCGTCATTAAGTGGGCCAAACAGCGCCCGGGCCAGAACCCATTTGACGTTAAGTCTGATGAAGCAATTCAGATCTAACCTTCTGACATTGCACTAAGAATCTAGCAAGGATGCCTTGCTGCTGACAGCTCATCAATTCAGCCAAAGGTGTGATGGCAGTTAGTGGCAATGAACCTCTAAACCTCTCCCGAACACTTTGATAGGCAGGGCAAAACATTAAGTTTGACGAAGTGATGAGAATTGGTGTTGCTGTCTCTTTTCTCTTGTAGATAATCTTCTTGCAGTAATGTGGATATTGTTTCGCAATCTTTCTACTTGGAGTTGAACTTTGAAGAGAAGAAGATTGAGGTCACAGATGCTGCCATGTGAGGTTATCAAGGGCAGCAAGAATTGATTTGCATACCTGTACGGTGTATGCCCACATCTTTGTTGTGTTACTGTCACACATTTGCACATTTCTTCTTTGTTGCTTCAAAAATACGTCTGCACCGTGGCCTCGAAAGTCTGCCTTCAACTTGTACTACTGGTTGTGTTGTTTTCTTGTTTCTCCTTGGTCGTCCTTGAAGCTTTTTTGTGATGGCGTGTCCCTGGAGTCTCTTTGATTTTTCTCGTCATGAGTTCTGTCTGATGGGTTCTTTCTGTCCACACCCTCTCGCTGACACTCACTCTCTCTCCCTGCCTCTCTCCGTATCTCTCGTGATTGCAATGGAAAATCTTATTAGGGTTAGCCGTTTTCTTTTTGCAGAATGACCCAACCGCTTTTGGTCGTGGCGGAGCTTTTTTCTCCACAAAGTTATTTTTCGTTTTTTTTTGGGCGCTACTGATTAGGGTTCTGCGAGTTCTTTGTTTGTTTGGAGAAAAGTTTGCAAGTTGTTTTTGGCTCATTTTTGGATCCCAGTGATCGGTTCCCTCGCCGTTTTCGCACAATAGTACAGCAAAACGAGCTTAAGGATCTTGAATTGAGGATGCATCTTCTGGTCTTTGAAAGGTCATGGGGTTTAGGGTGAGTTGAAGAGGAGAAGCAATATTGGTGTGACTGTGGACAATCCAATTTGCTACCAGCAATTGCGTAGCGTAAATTAGTAGAGTTTTTCTATGGCCTTCCGAGTTTTCTGGTCCTATTTCTTCGCAGCTGTTGGCGTAACGGTGAATCTTTGTTGAGTTGCAGGTCAGGCGGAGACTCGAATTCCGCCTTTCACTCATCTAAGGTGCTAGAGGTCTGTAAAAGAGCTGGAAGGCCCCGAGCGAAACCTGATAATGGAATTGCCTTGTAGTAACACTTAAAAAAGGTCTTTGATTGTTCTTGCTGGAGTCAACAAAATTGCTGTCAAAACAGGTGTGTATCATGGTTGTATGTGATCTTTTTGCTATTGCTACGCCTCTTTTTGGCCAGCTTCCTTGGATCATGAGCAGAAATCAGATTGCAAATGTAGAGGTGTAGGAATATTTGTGAAATAAGGGTATGGGGAAAGACCAATTGGGGCTCGGAAAAGGTTGTTGCTCTTTAACCTTCTATTTTTCCATGGCTTGAATGGGGTTGTTCATTTTAGTCTTTTGCTTCACATATTTGCAAAAAATCAAATGCATTGAGAAGTACCATTCTTGTGTCTGAGCTATCTCTGATTGTATGCAAAGACTTTTTCTTCTTGTGTTCAAACAAAAATTTCATTTATGCAGGGACAGTGTCATGGAAGCTCAGCCTGTGAACTTGGGTGCCCTGGATGCACTGGTTTTGGACTATGTGGAGTCTGAGTTTCTAGTGGAGAACAGTGATGCATCAACAATATCATCTGCGTCCAGTAATGTGAGTGTGCGTGTTGCAATTCACCTCATTCAAACACTGATGCAGTCTGGTCGTATCATGGAAGCTTTCAATCTCATGCAGGAGCATGCCCCTATAGTCCTGGAGGATCAGCACCTCCTTTTCCAGTTGCACAAGCAGGTAAGTTCAGACATCTTTGTCTTGTGCTATTGGCCTAGTATTCAGTGCTGCCCACTGTACTATCTTCCATGTGCCCAGACACTAGCTCATGTGGACAAATCATCAGTGTATGGTTGAAATGACTGTCAACATGAGTTTTATCCTGAAAGCTTTGTGCAGAATGGGCCTAACTTGGTGCATTATTTCTGTTAAATTTAGGATGAACTGTTTGTCTGGAAGCAAGCTGACATGGGAATAATGTGTATGTGGCACTTTTTCTGAGGAATCAAACAGAATTTTATTGAATTGTTGAGGGATGGTGACAAGGACTGTTTTGCTGAAGCACTTAAATGTGCTCGCACACACCTCTGTCCAAGTGCTCTGAATGCCTATCCTGTGTGTGCCCTCAATCCTTTTATCTCTTTTTCTAATAATGCGAAGAAGTTGAGTTCCTATTGAGATTCTAAGGCCATAACTTAGATATTGAGAAAAATGGTCAACTGAATCATCCTGTGACCTGTCCCTGGTTAGATTAGCAATGTCATTCACTATTCTTCTCTAGGGAGAGAAAGAACTGAGCAGCTGTGTTTAAGTTATTCCAGGCTGTGCTGTAGAGTTTGCACACACAGTATGACCAGTTATGGTCACTTGTGTTTGGAGGTCAATCTTTTGCATCAATTCAAGTTTTGCATATACACAGTATAGTGAGCAAGCTTGGTCTTAAACAGGAGAAAGTTGTTTCAATTTTGCAGTAAGTTGAGGAGATCAAGGGCAAAAGTGGAAGTGGTGAATTTGATTCAAAGCTGCCTGGAACAGTAGGAACAATTGATATAACCTCACAAAACTTTAAAAAACTTGGAGTCTAATGATTACACAAGTACCTGTTGTACCGTGTGTCCAGCACTTTGTGGTCACAGGATGAAATTTGACAAAAGGTGTATGGTCTAGGAAGCATATGAGGAGTTCAAGGGTGTTCTATTGGCGCTCATGTATGACAAGGATGACTCAACTTCCCCAGTGTCTGAAGAGGTTTCCTTATTCCCTTATTTCTATATTGTCTACAAAAGGAAAACTCAAGTTGGCCATGGGACAGTGCCATCATACTGTGATTAGGACCCAAATGTAAAGTTTGTCATTATGTTCCTTGTTTGTCTTTTTCCTGTTGTCTGTTTTTCTATCTGTTTTTCCCTTCTATGGTGTTAATTGCTAGCCAGTATCATGGTGGGGTCTTCCCATTACTTCTGGACTTGCAACAGAAACTGAGTATGCAGGCTTGTGGTTACACTGGCCTATACCCACTGTAGGGAGCAGATGAAGTCAGTGGGTAAGTTGTGAGAGATAAGTTGGTGTCATATGTGTTACTGTTGATGTTCCTCAACAAGTGGGTGACTGTCAGTTTCATTGATACTGCTAGTTTTGTTGTTCTTTGTTTTAGTTCTACCTTCTGTGTTTTTTCTTCTTCCCTGTTCTCTAGTCCTCATTTGGAAGTCTTTCACTAACTTCAAGGAAAAGTTATGGCTTTCTTAATGTGAGTATCGAGATTTCTCAATTCTTATGAGAGTTATTTGTCATTATGTGTCTTCTGTGCTAGCCAAACAACACTTTGGATTCACAAAGTTGTGGAGTTTCCCCTTGAATTCTTGTAGATATCAGCATATGTATGTATATGAATTCAGGAGTAAATGTTTGTATATATATATATATATATATATATATATGTATAAGTTGGTCATTATGTGTGGTTCAGAGGTAGCCATGCAGACCATCAAAATTTGAAAAGAAAACCTTGTGGAATATGATCAGAAATTTCTAAATTATTAAAGTGAATTGGTGCATGAGTGATACATTAGGATTTTGTTGATTTCTTTTGGCTATTGTGTTTCTAGCTGAGTAAAGAACTGATGCCCAGGGGGATGGTGTGTAGTAGTGGTCAGAAGCAAGGAGATTTGAGCTTGCAGCTACCATCACATCAACTCTCAAGGCTCAGCTGCGGGTTTATGATCCTCTATTATCACTCACTCTTCGCTACTTGATCAGGCAACTTGATCCCATGCTCTACTGTTCCCACTTTATTGACAAATTGTTTTCTGTTTTTTACCAGGTTCTTTTTGTTCTAAACTAAAGGAAAAAGGTAGGGAGTACTAAATATCTCATTTATTTATGAGTCAAGCATCGTATTCCAGTAACTAATGAACTTGCACATAGTTGGTTTGGAACTGTGCAGCCTTCACAATGGTTATTGCTTGCAACAAGGGGTGCCATCATCTATAGTTGATGTCACAGCTAAAGTTGTTTTGAAGGATAGAGATCCGCCTGCAATGCCTCATGAGGGCCTTTTAGAGGCTCCGAGTTTCAATGAGGTACCTGAGCTTCCTACATTAGAGTTTCAAGAGTATATGAATTGATTACCAAGTTAGACCAGCTTGGACCTCGCTTGCATGTACATCTGAGCAATTTTAAGTCACTTGTCACATGCCTTGGAAATTAAAGTAGACTTTTAAACATGTATTATTTAATAAATTGCAGGGATTATGGCTGCCAACTGCATACTCATCTGCACATTGGCTTTTGGCCTTATAACCAAATGCAACTTTGTAAGTAGAGAGAAAGGTTGCCTTCAGAGCCTGTCAACTTTGAGCAAGGTGTCATGCTGTGAATTGATGGATGCAAGGTTTAATGATTATTTTGGTGGTGATGGAATGGTGGGCAGAGTGATGTGCAAGCACTAGCACAGGCAGCAGGGTTGTCCCGGCAAGGTGCCCTTAACAGCCTTCGGTTTACTAATGGTGATCTCTTTGCTGCTTTCAAGGTTTGTACACTGTGCGACTTAGCTGGTTTAATGCTTTCAAATCATGTAAGCAGCAATGTTGAAAATAATTTTACAGTCGTTGCTCTATCAACTAGGTGACCTTGCAACTTGTGTTTGATTATTCCTGTCAATTTCCAACATTCCATAAAGTTTAGTTTCTACAGATTATACAAAGCAGTGATGACCTTGGTTCACTTGAGGGTTTGTTTACAGTGTTACAAAATTAGCATTGCAATCTGTGCACGAGCTTTCTGTTCTTGTTCAGACTGCTTTATATAATGAACTTAAGAGGAATTATAACATCATCCTGACCTGTGATTTTATCACTGTTTTTGTGCCTTCCAGAATGAGCTGAGCCGGTTGAGGGTGAACTTTAGCATGATCAATGAACTTGTGAAGGAATATTGCATATACCGAGGGCTTATTGGAAGTGGATTTCAAGGAATAGCTAATGGAAATAGCTCATTAAGTGTTGCAATGGGAACCCAAAGCCTGTCATCCCCAAGTTTACAGCAAGCTCTAGATCGAAATATGGCAGGGAACATTTTCATTAGTTCCAAGTCCTCACATGGACATCCACATGGTGTGATTGGAATGGGAAAGCTACATGATGAAGCATTGAGAACTCAGAGTTTGAGTCAAGAAGCGAGTTCATCTCAAACTGAGAATGTAGAAGTGAGTGATGTTTGTATGGAAGAGCCAGAGGCAAATGCAACTGAGGGTAAGATCCATGGTGTTTTACAATTTTTTTTGACCTATGCAAAAAAAGTGGATGAGCCAGAAATGGGTTTAGAATGTTTGGAACATTCTCCAGATTCAATGGATTCTTGTGAGAGGAGTCAAAAGCCAGACTGAACTGTGGGTACAAGTTTTTCTGAAGGTGTTGATTTGACTGATTGTCTGACCCTTCAACCGAGGCCTTCTTGTCTTTAGCCTATTGCTTGTGCTTATTCCTGGATCCATTAATTTATCTGTTAACTAAGAAATTAGGATTTCTTTTTACCAGACTCAGGATCTCATGTGCATGGTTCTTATCCTAGTGCACTTGTGCAGTCTAGTCTTGAATGCATCAGTTTAGTGGTAACCTTTGTTCTTCAACCTGTAATTTGAGCATGGATTTGGACCCAAAACCTACTAGTTGCAATTCTCTGACGCAGATATATAGCACTAGCTTTTTTGGGTTAAATCTGAAGTCAAAACCTTACAATTGTGACATATATATCTCCACAGTTGATCAAGAGAGTGGCAACATAAAAAGAAGTGCAGATACATGCAACTTCGTTGTGTGTAGTACAAGTGGCTCATCTTGTCCATATGAGATCAATAATGTTCTGAAAGATAACTGGACCCATAAGTGGCAGCATGGGAGGCCACAGCCAGACACTGAAGCTCGTGAGAATTCAACAGCAACTGTACCTAGTGACAGAGAAAGATCTGCAACACGTATTGGCACAACGGTGAGAACCAAAAGACTTACAATATGCTCAATTTAACTGTGTAGTTCTTTTCTAGGAGTTAACTCTTGAAAGTACTTGTATGTCTAGTCAATAATCTGTATGCTGCAGTTGTGCATTTGGTGATACTAGGATGACATTGCTGCTGCATACATGCAACCAGTCAACGTTAATACATGTCTTGTAAGATGGGAATGCAAACTTCCTTTACATCTTAAATGTTTTGCAGTCTGAGCTGTATAAGTTTTCTTTTCTAGAAGCATCTCATAACAACTTTTGTCTAACATGTGATGGAACTTAAGGATGCTTCAAGCCTCTTTAAACTGTCAAGGTGTTCAAGTTGATTTATCACAGTAGGGCCTGCTTTTAACATGTGAATTGAGATTTGTTGTGCACATCTTGAAGATTGTGTTTGGCTTGGTTGCACTTTCAGAGACTCATTTGAGTGCTGCTACTTCTCCAGGGACCTGAAGATCTGGTTTTTGCCAAGTATGGGAAAGTGCTTGAAGTCTGGCACTTAGCAGATGAAGGCAGAATAGAGGAAGTTATAGATGAAGTTAATCGTTTACACCCTCATTTCTTTGAACATAGTCCACAGCACCTCTTTCGATTGAAACAGGTACGTGGTAACAGTGCACTTCCTCACTGATTTCAATGGTATTCAAATGTAGTGGTCACTTACACAGCAGTTTGGATTGTATTCTAGAGTGAGTTTACATCACTAGAAGATAGTGGACTCCAAGCTCAACCTAGCTGTTGGTTTGTAGAATGCCTCAGGGTTTGGGGTTGCTTTTCAGTTGAAGATAATTCTGCCAGAATTAGGAGTTTTGGCTTTGATGTTTTCATTCTGACTGTCTTTGAGTTATGTGGTGAAATATACAGGTGGAGTTCCTTAAATTTGTTCAAGACAGGAATTATTGTAGAGCACTGAATATTGCACGGGTTGATCTTGGTCCTCTTGCTGCCAAGTTTCCAGACTTGCTTCAGCCTTTGAAAGAGACTCTTCTTGCCTTGGCACATCCAAAAGGAGAAACTTCTTTGAAGCTCACACCAGCAGGTGTGCAAGCTGCTGCTCTTCATGTAGTATTTCTACCCACAACACCTGTAACCCAAAAATGCTTCTTGTTATTAGAATCATGTCCTTTCATTAAAATGTTAGTGTTGGGGATTTATGTAAAAGCTCAAACTTTTAGTGTAGACTTTCTCTCCCAAGGTTCTCATCTGCATCTTCCTCGGTGTTTGTACAAGAGGATGTTTTCAATTCAAGTTTCATTTTAAGATAAGAGCAGAGTCAGCAATGTATCTTAGTTATTATCAGGTCATGAAGCACTTGATTTGTCATTCTCTTCCTTGGTACCTTTGTATGCTTAGAACCTTGAATTCAAAACCCAAATCTGGAAAGCAAGTTCTTGGGTTCAGTTCCCTGTGGCATTTTTATAGGTGGCATTAGCAGAAAGCCTTGGAATTGTGGAGCCTCAACTGATTGCAATTATGAGAACCACTTTGCTTTCACACACACACTGGTTCAAGCTCCAATTTTGCCCAGACCCTTTTGCCGACCTCCTTTGTATATCGAGGCTTAAGGAAACAGAGGTGATAAGCAGAACAATGTTGACCTCTGTTGTGGTCCCAAAACCAGTCACTGGTGGGGATTCATCATGCTTGACAAGTGGCAGCCAATCAGTAGGTGTGCCCAGTGATGTTCCACTATTTGAGGAGACTTCCATTCTGATTCTTATGGTATGTAAGCAGATGTTTCTCCTTGCCTCATACCAGTCACAATGAGTTGCCCTAGGATTAATTATAGCACTAAATATTATCTGTATACATGAGCTTGCACATCTCCATATGTTGCTAATTTTGTGTTGACTATAATTTGTGGCAATGTGTGATGAACTGGTTTCTCCATCTGCAGGAGTTTTTAGCTTTATCAAGAGGAGATGCTGTACAGCTCCTTGTCCAGTATGATGGCAGTGTCGAAAATGTATTTGCACATTTAATCTCATAACAGGTTTGGCACAGCTTAGGGTGTATTTACAGCTAGCATATAGATTGCAGTGAGCAATTAGGTTTTCAGGGTAAATGTTGTCTACCCATCTCAACAGGTTAGTGTCAAGAGTCAAGACATGGTTAACAGGATTCAGGGTTCCTGTCTTATGTTCTAGTACATTAAGGACAGATTGGAGATTAAGTCTACAATTTTGTATGGGCCAGATTTCCCTAGTCAACATGTAGATGTTTATAGTAGTAATAGTTCAGCTACTGACTAGTCTTCATGTTGTAGTCACCACAGTGATAGCTTAGCTTCAATTTGATCAGGTCTTTAGTGCAGTTTCTGTTGACTTTAGGAGGAACCGGGACTAATTGTGTACGAAAGCAGCAGCACCATCTTCATTGATCTGGGTTGATTGGTGATTTCTCTGGGATATGTTCTCTCATATTGGTCTTGTTCAAAGCCTATGCTTTCTTCCTATGTTTTGTGTGGGTTTGTACAATGCTGATAGGTCTTTCTATAATGTGATTGTATATCATGAGGAGGGCAAAGTTGTGAAGAGCCACTATAGGGGGAACTTGGGCACTGCAGATTGAGGTGGTATGCTGTTGGATGGAAGAGAAATCGATACATGAATGTGGCTGGCCATAGCAGGGTGAATCTGTTGCTAATGAATAAAATATTTGCATAACTATGCGTCAGTGTTGGTGTGGCTGAAAGAGATGTAAAGAGGGAACTCATAACAGGAGACAGAAAGAGGACAACTACAAGGTGAGGCAGTAGAACACAGGAATGTGCAAGAACTAAGGGACCCCCGAGTAATGGTAGACCCAGGGGGTTATTTCTGAAATTGTTGGGTTGGAATCAGATGGCAGGGCTACAGAAATTATCATATGCTGCAACTACTGTAGGTGCCTTCAAGGCCTCTTGGAAATCCAAGACCGTGACAGAGATGCATGAAGGTGTCTTGCAAATGGATTTGTCACATTTCATGCCAAACTTTCCTAGGCAGCCATGATGCTCAAAATAGATTACTAATGCAAATAGGCATCAAATGCAGAAATCTGTCTTTTCTGTCATGTGGAATGAATGGTCTTTGGAATCTTAGGTGGTGAGGCAGGAGCAGCCACATTGACAACAGATTTAGGGTTGCTCTATGCTCAAGGGAGTTTCAACAAGTGCCCAGATTCATTCCTGGTCTGCAATTTTCATAAAGGGCTTGTAAGAATTGTTGGTTTCTAGTTGTTGACATAGAAACCTGAAATCCATTTGACTTCAGGGCATTGTGTGAATTAGGAAAAACCTTGGCTGTTGGTTCCAAAGTGCAGATCACAGAAAATTTTGGCTTAAATCGTGAGCCAAATTGAAGGTTACAATTGGAGTCCTAGTTCTACTTCCTAGGCTTTTTTGAAGTCAGTGGGCTGTCACGTTTGGTCACATATTGATGTGTTGGTTTGCAAACTAACCACAAGTTAAACAAAACCAATAGTGATAAAAATAAATTACATAATTCTTCATCAAAGGGTGGATCTCTTGGCCATGACTAGGTGTTATCCTGAATTCTAGTTGCCAATGTCAGAATTCACATCATTGTTCTTTACAAAGCCCCATCCCTGACTTCAAAAACTTAATTATTTGTGAAAAGTTTCCTTGGAGACCTTAGAAGATCTTTAAATTGCTTGTAGCACAACTTGTTTTCAGTGCAAGTATAACTATCTCTTTCTAGAAATGCTTGACAATCTCATGATTTCGGTGTGTTTATACAATGAGAGAAATTGTACTAGATTCGCCTATGGAGTTTGGAAAAGCTTAATTCAAGTTTGCATGGTAAAAGGTTAGGTATCTTCCCTACTTTGGTAGCTATTAACAAGCACTTAAATTTCTCAACCTTACATCTTGTACAATGTTGTGTTGGGAAACTAGAAATAACCACGAATTCATACCATCAAAGGTATATACGTAAACATTCTTGAGGATGGAGTTCAACAAAATCCAACAAATATTAAATTGTTGTCCAACATCTCATAGGTTCAAATTGGAAATTATTTGAGAAGACTTTGAAGAAGGGTGCAAAATTTTTGTGTTTCTTTCAAAAAAAAAATTGTGAATGAAAATATAAAGATTTTCTATCTATAGTTCTGCTTCACTGGAAATTTGATGAATGCAGTTTGATTAATAGTGGAACACGGGCTTTTAGAAAAATATGTCATGGGCACAAAAACTATCACAACTGCGGAATTCCCAACTAGAACAAACTATAGCAAAACAAATACAACCCTAAATTCAACTAGAGAATATGATAATTTAAAACAAGGCCACAAGGTATGAAACTATATATTTTCAAACAAAATTTTATTCAAAAGTTGAAAATATTTGAAACCTAGAAGCACAAAAACTTACCCATCTTGAGGTAAGTTATGAGATGCCATCTATGACAATATTTCATCAGAACTTTGTCATTGTGATCATTCATTCCTATGATCATTCCTTCTGAGCAAGAAGGGCATGGTAGGCAAGAGGAAGATGGAGCAGCAGCAACGGCCATAAGCCTATGATGCACAAGTAAGTTCCTGTGAGGTCACTGAATTGATGATGGGGGTATGGAGAAAAAATGGTTTTCCATGTATACTTGTGAGCTTGAATCAAGATGACATACGATTTCTTCTTAGATTGAGATCAAATTCCTTTTTTGTTTTTCACTCCCTGAGATAGCACTCGTTCTTGACAATGGTCCTTTGACACCAAATGGTGTCAGGTTTTTGGTTTTTTAATTTTGTGCTACTGATCCTGTCTGGTCATGAGAATATTTGTTTTGATTTTCATGTGTGGGTGCCAGAGGTAGCAATGAACATAGGATGTGATTTTTTTAGCACGGTGGCAGATAGACAGCTCAATGCACTTTGATAATCTGCTTGGTGTTTTAATGATGAGATTTGAAAGTCTAGAATCTTCTGGAGGAAACAGCTGTTGGTTGGGACCTGAGGAGATTGGGCGTGCAAAACCTAGGAGCGCTGTTTTCCTAGGGAGAGGAGAAGAACAGTGTATGGCTGGCTAGTGGATGACAGTTGATCTTTCAATAATTTTTTTGCCAGATGCTCATGTTTGAAAATTTGTCACAGTGTTTTGATGGCGGTTGGAATGCAAATATGATGTTAGGAACAAAGGTGTGCTTCTAGCTGTGAACAGTTGGTGAATAGGGGTGTCCTTACTCAGGCCTTGAGCTCCCAGCTGCATGGTATGTTCCAGTGTTGTGTAGGTATATTGTTTTTGATATATCATTGGATAAGGGTATACAATCTTTTCAATTTATCTACTTACTAGTGGGTACCTGTGACGGTCGGACACAATCCGCCCGTGCCTGCCTTTTTTTTTCCCTTCACTTGGATGGTGTATTGGGTAATTATCTTTATTCCTCCCATATATACTCAAACCATAGTTAAATGGGTTGCAAGAATTGATGGTGGGATACAAAAGAAGGTGAAAGAACCACAACCCAAACCCCCACTCTACCCTTCACCCCAAACCCATCCCCCAAAAAACCTAAAAATTTGAAGCCTAATACCCTCTTCTTCTTCTTTTCAACAAAACCTAATTTTAAAAGCCATGCAAGTCCTATTAGGAGCCGCGACTCTCTTCTTCTGTTCCTGCCGTGTTGCTACATTTGGCTCTCAGGACCTGGCTCTCAGGACCTGGGTTTCAGGAGCCGCGACTCTCTTCTGCTGTTACTGCCGTGTTGCTGCACTTGGCTCTCAGGACACTGGGTTTCAGGACCCCGACTGCGCCGAGTGCAGTTTAAACATGATTACATCTTCATAGAATCTGTCAGAGGCCGATTCTGCCATAGAATGGCTAACCGAGACAGAGTCCAATTCTGTCGCGGAACGTCACATCGGACGGACGGACAGACAACGCAATTAATACTAGTGGGTTGCCCATGGCCGAAGGCCACTGTGAAGTCCCCCGTGGGTGCCCATGACCTTCGGCCATTATGAAGTTTTATTTCTTCTTATTTTTTTACTCTTCATTTGGCCCTTGCCCTGCCCGCCCTGCCTTGCACCCTGCCCTGCCCCCTCCCTTGCCTTGCCCGCCCTGCACTGCCGTGCCCCCTGTCTTGCCCTGTCTGGCCACCCTGCCCCCTTGCCCTGCCCGCCCTGCCCTGCCATAAAAAATGTAGCACGTCGCCACCGGTGCCCACGACAAACGACAAACGATGGGGGATTTTTTGTTTTTACTACTTACTTATTACTACCGTTTGGTAAAGTTACCCGCTAGCTTTTGCAGGAGTAAAAACCCAGTTTGATAGGGTACCTATTTAATTCACCAGCAGAACCGGTTCTGGCATAGAAAATGCAGAGGCCGATTCTGCCGGCGAATTAAAACGCGAAACTGTCCGACTGTCCGGGCCAATTCAGCCGGCGAATTAAAACGTGAAATTGTCGCGTCGGACGCACGAACAGACAGCGGAATTAATAGATTAGATTGGGTAAGCGTACATTAACATTCAAATTTTCTCTCAGGTTAGGGTTAGGGTATACAAAAATTAATTGATAGGTAGGGTCTGGATAGTCCTTCATCATATACCCCTTTTTGGGGTAAAAAATGGGTATACATTTTTTTTAATTTTAAAATGGAGGAAAATTTCCACATATTGGAATTTATAGGTCAAATACAATCTTAGAATGCAAGAATCAAAGTGTTTGATACATCCTTGACTAGAAAAAACATGCTTACCAATGAACACTTAATATATCAAAAGATAATGAGATTAAATCACAATCAAATGAGTCAACATAATTGATCTATAAAAGGATTGTGGGTCTTTGTTGTTCTCTAAATTTGTCCAGAGTCTATGGCTTCAAGCCATGTGTATTGTGCGCCCTAATTTTGTTTAACACGAAAAGACATCTAATTTAAGAATCCCTAATCCTCATCCTGGAATGGTTGAGATACAAGGATGCGTTATCTGAACCCTAAGCTAGAAACATCAATCCTCGTCTTCTTACAGAGGTTTTGTCTTGCATTTTTTCTCGCTTGTGCACGAGCATTCTCGTGTACCACGCACATGAACCATGGTGGTGGTGACCATGAATGCTAGCATTTTTTGAAAAGATGCGTTTCTGATGCCGACACAGGAGTGGCGATAGTCTGTATTGCACACATGTGTAGCCAGCAGGGAACGCTGGCCTACTGCCCTCCGCCTACCCAAGTTTTCTCCCAACAACTGCCCAACCAGGTGCAATTTTTTTTCGGATTTTGAAAATCTAAAATGATTTCAAAAGTTAACGTTTCATAGTGGTATATATTATTTCATCGAAATAATTAATTTTTGTCAAAATTGTCGAGCAACAAGAAGTATTTGAAATATTTTGAGAATACTTTATTTTCATAGTGGAATGTTGAAAATTAATCAATAGAAGAATATTTGCACAATAGCTACAAAAATATTTGGAAAATATTGGAAATCTGTGTTTGAATAAAATTAACTAAAAAACATAAATGGGGAGAATTGGTTCTTTTAGTGTTAGTCTGAAAAAAAAAATTGAATTTTTTTTAGAAAAAATCACTACCTAATAGATTGAAAATAAAAACACTTGATGGAATAATCCTTCAATTTTATTAATGCATTTTTTGGTCTTTTTTCTTTTAGTTTTTAAAAGTCTACTGCGGTTAATTCGAGATTAAAAAGTCTAAGTGCCATTTAAAGAATTTAGTCCAAAAACAAAATTGAAGTTTTTTTTAAAAATTTGATTTGGAAAACATTGAAAATCTTTTTTCTTTATTTGAATAAGCTTAAGCCAATTTTTTCTTAGGGAGATTCGGTTCTTTTAAAGTTAATCTGAAAAAATAAATTCCCAAAAATTTAGAAAACTTCACTACCTAAAGTGTTAAAACCACCAAATTGAAAAGAAAAACGCTTGTTGAAATCATTGAACATTAAATTTTTTTTTTTAAGTTAATCTGAAAAAATAAATTCCCAAAAATTTAGAAAACTTCACTACCTAAAGTGTTAAAACCACCAAATTGAAAAGAAAAACGCTTGTTGAAATCATTGAACATTAAAATTTTTTTTAATGCATTTTTTTTCACTCCTTGCTTTCATTTTTTGATCTTTGTCGTTTAGTTTTTCTTGTCTACTAGGATTATAACTTACCCTTATAAAATGGCAGCTTATTGGAACTTTTTGTCAATGAAATTTGATGAAAACAAGGAATATGAAATTAATTGAGAGTTAAAAAATTAGTTAAAGCGTTTTTTTTTAAACAATTTAATAATTGAGGTAAAAGAGGGGAAAGAAAAAAGGGCGAGAGGGCAAGGAAAGATTTGAAGGGTGTAGAGGAGGATTTCGGGCAAGGCGGAGGAATCGTACGCCGGTGAAGGCAAGGAAGAAATTTTCGCTTTCACGGTTCGCCAGCGAAAAGGACTTACGCCAGTGATTTGCCTCGTGGGTCTTGGCGAAAACGAAGGCGTACGCCTTCATGTGCGCGGGCCTTCTTTTGCACACGGACACGACATTCCGATTCTTCCCGAAATGTTCTGTGGCGCCAAGGCTCCTGAGTATAGCTTTCTCTGTGCTGTGCGCGCAGGCATCAGTGCTGCTCGCGGTGCACTGCATACCCGAGCAGTTTGCAACTACCCCTCCTGCAGCAGTGCAGGGTCCAGAAGCTGCAGTGGGGTTCTAGAGGATGCACTTCTACGGATCCTGATACAAGAACTTCGAGTGGAACTTTCACAACTTTGGAACTTTCACAACTGAGCAGAAAGCTGCCACTAAGGAATGTGGGATTGTACTCATGGCAAGAATTCATGGAGTTGGTCAGCATTTCCAACTAAGAACTTGCAAATCCTTGTAATAAAAAGTCTGAATCTCTGAGTGTCTTTTGAAGATGGGCATATGCGAGATAAACTTGTATTCGCAAGCTCCCCATGAATGTTGCAGCAGCAGAAAAACACAATTGCTTCTTCATTAGTATTTTCGTGTCCAAACGGAACACAACTAGTGGTGGGGTCTTTTAAGATCTTTCTGTTGTTCAGGGTGCGTGCAATCCTGTGGAGTCATCTCCACCAACTATTAATGACCTCTCTATAATTATGTACACAAGTAGCACCACAAGGGAGCCTAAGGAAGTATTGCTGACCCATAGCAGCATTTTATGCACCGTTGCTGGTCTTGCCCAGTACCTCAAGTCTCTGAATGGAGTGGTTAGTTCTATGCTTGGACCAGTAATTTTATTCTTTTGTGTTAAGTTGTCTCCAAATCTTTGAGCTCTCTATAATATTGTAGATCTTCTTTTTTTGTTCTTCTCTCTTGACTGGGTACAAATGTCAGAAAAAGTGGGGTTTGATGATCAGAAACTCAATATAGATTAGAAACTATGAGGTGAGAGTCAGTATACATGCAAAGTTGTGTCCAGTTAACCGGCATTTTGGCACTGGGTATATGCGCAGATTGATGAAAATGATGTCTACTTTTCTTTTCTGTCATTAACACATATCTTTGACCGAGTGGCAGAGGAAATGTTGGTTTTTTCAGGTGGATCAATTGAATTTTGGCAAGGAGTATGTCTCCAACCCATTATATACTTCAGCCCCCTAATTTATCAGCACATCATCATGAAAGAGGACGAAGGAATTTCTTAGTGTCATGACAGAACAATTAAAAAAGGAACTTAAGAAACGATGTTATGATGTTGAGGATGTTTTTGGTGTCCTTAAACTTTGTGCCTGTATATTATGCCTAAGAGTGTGGATGGAGCAACAGGCCCAAGGAATGGAGACAGAGAAGACAGAAGTGCTTTGAGATTCTACATGCATACTTGTATTCAGCATAACCAACTTGCTATATGCAGGACATTAAGAAGGTACTAGATGATGTTAAAGAGTTAAAACCCACTCTCTTTGTGGGAGTTCCTTGCGTCTTTGACTGCCTTACTATAGGTTCATGACTCTTCGACATGACAAGTACAATGGCATCGATATCTTTCCAGGGATGTTGATTTAGAAATCTGCTATTTTCCAAAAAATATTTTCACTAATTTGAGGCAAACTGGTTTCAGGAATCCAACAACAGATCGCTGTAGCAGGAGGTATCAAGAGTTGGTTGTTCAATTTCGGTTTCTCCCTATGGGTTTCCTTCCACATTAAGCTTCCATTTAGGGAATGTTTTTGACAAGCTTTGGACTTAAAATTATTATGTACACATAACTATTGATTAATGGCTATTGTGTTAGCTTTGCATCCTCTACACTATTTTTACCAATTTGGGATGTCCAAAGATGAAACAAAGTCCACTCCCAATATGGAAAATAGAGGCCTAATTCTGGGAGTACTATTTTATGAGATGGCTACAATTTTATGGCCTTTAATTTTTTCATCCTTGCATTTCTTTGGAGATGCAGCAAGTTTAAACGGCTCAAGCAGAGACAAGGTATCTCCAAAACCAGAACTGCATTTGGACCGATTATGAGCCACCTTCTGGCTTCAGCTTTGAGGGTTTTGCACTGAAGGTCATTGTTATTGCTTGTGACAGGATGGCCATGTAAATGTACTCTATTCCACACCATCCATGTTTATTCCAACTTACACAAAAACTTGTATACAGAACAACTCATGTGCAGTAAGAATGGAGAAGTCAAGGAGGAGGAGACAGACCTTCTTAGTATTCTTGAATTACACAATCCAAGCCTTGTTGTTGTTGTTGAATTAAATTTTACTGCGAGAAACTTGGAGCCTGGCAAAACCTCTTTTTCTTTTTTTCTTATCCAGTTTAGGGCTTAGCTTTTGTGTGCCTCTCTCACTTGGGAAGAAGAATTGCTTTTGCTTTTTTGTTTTGGGAGATCATGAAAAAAATTTAGCCATGATCTTAGGATTCAAGCAGTTTTTTTGGGTTGATGTAAATGATCTGGGTAGGAGGTGTTAGCTAGAGAGAGAGAGAGAGAGAAGCATTGAACTTCAAGTATTGAAGCTTTCCAGCTAAGGAATTCTGAACTTAGCTTCCATGATCTCCCTGGAAACACATAGAGAGACATAGACACCGAGAGAGAAAGAAGCATTGAATTGGCTATGTTTAAAACAAGCTCTGATCTTGAGCTAGCTTCTAAGCTAGACTAGAGCTTTTACATCATCCATTGATCAATCTTGCAAGCTGTTGTAACGGATTTATACTCTTGAAACTAATTAATGACTTCATGATGAATTAGACATGGCAGCAATCTTAGATCCCCGTTCACCATGTGTGAAATCTACTCTTGAGGTTGAAGAGATTTGATCAGAAGTTTAGTTGACCTTTATTGAGTGATCTTATTCTTCTTCTTCATTCAAGAAGATCAAGATCAAAGAATGATCAAGCATAATTTGGACATGATTAGAAACATAGCCAGGAATCTACATACTAAATATTATTCCTCCATCATGACATTTGTGCAACAGAAATGAATGTCAGCAGGAGTCATCATGGAAGCTTGCGAAATCCCAACAGTAACAGCTTGATCAAGTTTCAATTGCCAATACTAGTATTAGTTCTAGTGGTACTAGTTTTAGCATCTCATTTTCCATCTCCAGCTCAAGCTCAAGGAGTAGTAGCTGTACTTGAAGGTGTTACTATAACAAAGAACCAACAATAGCAACAACTTCAGAGCTTTGGATGCCAAAAGCGATCGCATTCATCTTTTGGACCACTTCTGGAAGTACAAAGCTACCTATGATTTCAAAAGCAAACGCTACTGGGAGGTACATGAACAAGACCCAACCTAGTTGCTGCAAGTCCCTGTACACTGGTCCAAGAAAGTTTGTGAAAATGTTGGGAATTGCAAGTGCAAGTTTATTTGCAATTGTAGGATCTGATTTTATTTTTTTCTTCTTGGAGTTTCAGTGTCTGTTTTAGAGGCTAAGAGATTGGGGCCATGGATGGTGCCGGAGTCTGTGATCTTCGTGCAGGAATCTATGGATATGTAATTGCAGCAGCATGGGCACACTTGGGTCTGCTCTTGTTGCTCCTAGTGTGCTTCAAATCTCTTCGATGGATGCATAACCACACCACTCCTCCTCCTGTCACTCTAAGACTCTGCTTCGTGCACCTCGCCTCATTGTCATCCTCCTTTCTACTGCCACCATGTATGCCTCTCTCTCTCTCTCTCTTTTCTATTTTTCTGTGTTGCTTGCTGGGCTTGTCATCTTGTTCTTAATCTTCTGCTTCTTCTTCTTCTTCTTCTTTCCAGCTCTTCATACTTGCAGCAGCAAACACAACACCCACAACTGTTTTGTTTGCTTGCTGAAAGACAAAGCATCAAGTGGTTGTTTTTGTTGTTGCATGAGGATGGATTGTTTTGTGTTGTTGTTTTTGTGATGCAGAGGATACATTGTGGTTCTATATGTAAGCATCCACGAGTTCAAGAGCCAAGCTACAGATGTGGAAGATGTAGTTTTGGAAGCTGCAAAATGTGACAAACTTAACCCATACAATATTAGCAAAGATCGCAAGTGTGGAGACCATCTTGCAACCTTACAGCTCTCTAAGCTTTTTGGCATCTCACAATTCCATTGAAAACACACTCTCCGAACAAGCCAACAATGTGGAATCCAAGGTCCTTGTCAACAAGAAGACATACAAACATGTGGTTGACATCATGTAAGTCCTTCCCCCATCCATGTTTCTTCTTATTCTTCTTCCGTCATCAGCTCCCCCCCCATCCCCCCCAACCTGCAGTAGTAGCAACAACTACAAATAGCTCTTTGTTTGGTTTCCTTGTTGTTCTTAATTGGGTTTTCTTGTTCTTGTTCTTGTTCTTCATATTTGCCATGACTTTTGCACTTTGCTCAAGCTTTTGACTCACTTGCAAAATTTGTGGGATATAGCAGTGAGATTATGTTGATTCTGATGAAAACAGTAACTTTCCTTCTTATTATTGGTGAACTTGGTATGAGCCCAACATCTATGTCCTTTGTTTCTTCTTCTTCTTCCCCAGCCCCAACTCTCTTTCCTCCTTTTTCTTCTTGCATAGCTTCCTTTTTTTGTCTTCTTGAAACAGTTTTGCTCAAATCTGGTTTATGGTGATGTGTTGGAAGCAGGCAGGCGGGCATGTAGCACTTTGTGAATCCTTCCTTTGATTTTCTACTACTATCATATGATTTGCATGTGGCATGGGGGGGGAGTGATTACATACATAGTGTTGTTGTATGGCCCATGGAGCTTTTGGGTGGGTTTTTGTTTTTAACCTTTGGTTTGGTAGTGAGATATGGATTACTCAAGTCAGGTTTTCAAGGTCTGTTCTGTTGTTCTGATGATTTGTTTGGGGTGATTTTGGATGGCAACATCAATGTTTCTATTGTCAATCCAATTCTTGTATCTGTAAGTCTCTCATGTTTGTGCAGAAGCATCTGAGCCATTATTTCTAGTGTGGATATAGTTCTTTTAAAACCTATAAGTCTCATGTTTTTTACAACATCTGAGCATTTTGGTGCTTGTTTATATTTTGATGTTGTTGCTGGCATCACCAATTGTTGCTAACTTGATTTTGTTTGATTAATGGTTACTAATGATTTTATGGTCTTCTATATGCAATTTTGTATCTCATCACAACTCACTTCGTAGCATGATCACCATCGACCAATTGTGATTGAACAAGTTAGTTGGGTCTCTCTAATGTGAACACTACTTCATTTTTAGGGTTTAGGTTTTGTTTTGAGCGGCCGTCAACTTTCTTCCTGTAGGCGGTGGAGTTTATATTATTACTATTTATTAGTGGTTGTGAGCAGGAAACTTTGTTTGTTTGTGTGTTATGTGAAATAGGTTGGCAACAAACGATGGGTGGCCAAGGGTGCTACAAGCATGCGATGGAAACGAGAGGTAGGATGATGTGGGACGAATATAAGAAGTGAAGTTTGAAGATGAGGACAAGTTTTGTTTTGGTTGTTGAAATTGTTGCAGTTTGTGTAGAAGGAGGAGTTTACATAAATCTATAATCGATGTTTGCTTTTCACTACACTAATGACTACGTTATGGTAGGCTTTGTGTTCTTGCTAGAGTTAGAATTTATAAGGGATTTATGCTGAAGGCTGATGACGCATAAAGGAGGTCTGAGCTATAGAATTAGGAGCATGTAGAGCAGGGGATTTTGGTGGAACCTTTCTTGAAATTTAATGGGTAGCGCATACATATGTGTGAGAGCCAAAAACCTTAATGAATATCCTTTGATTGGGCAGAATGTGGGTGAGAGAGGGACAGAATGGGAAAGATTATAGAAAATATCCATAGACCCATATTTTGAATAACATTCTGCTTTTCTTAAGTGATTACAAGCCAACTTTGACGCACTCCTAAGTGTCTCGACCCCACTTTGGCCAAGTGTGCGAGTGAAACCCAACACTTGGAAAAGTTGGGGATTCGAAGTCCTCCGGGACTCCCGAATGTTCAGAGCTCGACAGCAAGGCCCAAAACACCTCGCATTGAGGTGTTCTTGATGTCATTGGAAAGGTCTTGAAACGTAGATATCGAAAATGGCCTCGCATTGGCCATTTGGACATCTGCAGCCCAAGTTATGGGCAAAAGAAGGGCCGAGAGTCAAACTGGCAGTTTGACTCCTGACCATTAAAAGTCGGGAATCGACCTCTTCCCGACATCCGATTTGAGTGTGCGACATGGCGTTGAAAAGATCTCGACGAGGGCTACAACTTTGGTTCAGACCTCGTTGCGATCGGACTCTGGATGTCGCAACCCTAGCTTTGGGCTCGCGACCAAGGCAAGGGTTGCAAGGTTGCGGGAGTCAAGATGACGCGCTCCTTGGTCCCGAGGTGAACCCACTTGAGGGTTCACCAAATGTCAAGTTGCGGAAGTTGGGACCGAAGGGCACGCTCCCGGCTTCCAACTCTAGAAAGGGGTAGAGGGTTGAGTTGGGAGCCCCGGGATTAGACTAGGAAGAGGGACTAGTAGATCAAGCACGATTCTGCATCAAAACAAACCACCCAAGTGGTTAGTTCACGTTCCGGGACACCCTTTGGTGTTAGGACTTGCCACGGGCACTTGGACCACAAGATTCACCACGGCCCGGACTTAGGGAGTAAGCCACCACCTTACTCCCTATAGTATTCTCTGCAGCTCGCCACGGAGGGGGCATCCAAATGGCACAAATTCCCGGGACTCCCGAAATGGAGTCCCGATTTTGTCCCGGCGGGACTCCTGGAATTTTGAACCGCCATAACTCCCGACTGCAGAGTTGGATCGCGACGAGGTCTGAACCAAAGTTGTAGCCCTCGTCGAGATCTTTCCAACGCCGTATCGCACTCCCAAATCGGACGTCTGCAAGACATCGATTCCCGACTTTTAGTGGTCGGGAGTCAAACTGCCAGTTTGACTCCCGGCCCTTCTTTTGCCCATAACTTGGGCTGCAGATGTCCGAATTGCCAATGCGAGGGCATTTTCGATATCTACGTTTCAAGACCTTTCCAACGACACCAAGAACACCCCAATGCAAGGTGTTTTTCCCCTTGCTGTCGAGCTCTAAACATTCGGGAGTTCCGGAGGACTCCAAATCCCCAACTTCTCCAAGTGTTGGGTTCACCCCCACACTTCGCCAAGATAGGGTTGCGACACAAGAGGAAAGAAGCCCAGGAATCAAAAGGAAGGAAGCCCGGGAGCAAAGGCAAAGGCATTGGAAGGGTGCGGGCCAAGAGGAAGCCCGGGAGTCATCACATACTCCCGGGAGTCTAAGGAAGTGCGAGGGAGTGTGAGGGAGTGAACACTCACACTCCCAAGGCAACTCCCAAGTTGGGAGAGGGAGTCCCGGTGGACTCCCGAAACTTCAGAGTGCGAGTTGAAGGGTCAAATCTGAATGGATTGTTGCGCTCTTGGTACCGTTGGAAAGATCTTGAAACGTAGATGTCTAAAATGGGCTCGCATTGCTCATTTGGACATTTCAAAGGCAAGTTATGGGCAAAAGAAGGGCCGGGAGTCAAATTGACAATTTGACTCCCGACCACTAAAAGTCAAGAATAGACCTGTTCCCGAGATCGGATTTGAGAGTGCGACACGGCGTTGGAAAGCTCTCGACGAGGGCTACAACTTTGCTTTAGACTGCGTCGCGATCAGACTCTGCAGTCGGGAGCTATCGGCGTCCAAAGTCCCGGGACTCCAACCCGAGACAATTTCGGGACTCCCACGCGGGAGTCCCGGGAAAAATGGCCATTTGGATGCCACCTCCGTGGAGAGCTCCAGAGTATACTATAAGGGGGGAAGGTGGTGGCTTCCCCCAAGTCTAGGCCGTGGTGAGTCTTGTGTGTCCGTGTTGCCCGTGGCTCGTCCTAGCACCAAAGGTGCTCTAACTATGCACTAACCACTTTGTGTGGGTTGTGTGCAGGCCCGTGTGAGTGAATAAGCTTGTCAATTCTTCCTAGTCCCATCCCGGAGCTCCAACACGCCCCTCTACCCCTCCAAGTGTTGTGAGCTAGGGAGCGGCTCCAAGTTCCAACTCCTTCCGCATTGTCGCATATTTGGACCCTCAAGTGGGTCTACAAGGAACTTGGGAGAGCGTCACTGGAGTCGGGAGTTATGGCCGTCCAAAGTTCCGGGAGTCCAGCCGGGACAATTTCGGGACCCCATTTCGGGAATCCCAACAATTTGTGCCATTTGGATGTAGCCTCCACGGCGAGCTGCAAAGAATACTATATGGGGGAAGGTGGTGGCTTCCCCCGAGTCTAGGTCGTGATGGTTTTGGATGCAAATTCACACAAGCTAAGCTAGTCCGAGTCGAAACTTCAAAAGGAAGTTAGACAAGCGGTCCATCATGACATTCCTTCAAAAGTGTGTCTCGCATCTTTCGTTCCGGTACATAGAGTCGATTTTGCTTGTACCAGAATAATCCATTTCGCAAATGGAAGTGGGACTTGGCTCCATTTTGGATGTTTTGCCTTACCTAAGCTAGTTTCTCTTCCTAATCTAATCCCGGGGCTCGCAACACGACCCTCTACCCCTTTTTAGTGTTGGAAGCCGGGAATGTGCTCTAAGTCCCAATTTTCGTAACTTCACAAGGTGAAACCCTCAAGTGGGTTCACCCCGGGACTTAGGGGCGCATCAGCAGTAATGAGTTGTTGAGGAGAAAGGTTTACTAAGGTAGGTACCGGGTCTAGATTATTCGACGCAGTCCCCTGATGTGCAATTATAGTTTGAGAGGCGGCGGTGATGGCTATGGCGTAAGCTGGATTGGGAATTTGGGTGACGCCCAAAATCCTTGCAAAATGTTGCTCGTAGACATCCAATGCTTCGTAATGCACATAACGAGCCAATTGTTTGAATGCAAACGCCTCGGTGTAATTAGCACCATACTTGAGCTCCAGTTCACAAACCACAGTTGAGAAAGTTGCCTTGAACTCCCTCAAAGAAATGGTACCTGGCCTTCCGTTGAACCTCTCAATTCTCCCAGAGGAAATGCTGACCTCCATGGTGTAAATTGATGTAGACGTAACAGCTTGCAACGGAGTATACAGAGATGGTGTGAAAGTAGGTGCAGCAACAAGCGTACCCCACTGATTAACCCCTCCAAATGGACTTTAATGTACTGTTGATGTCATGTAACCTGAACCTGAATTCCTGGTACGAGTTGTACTAGATGACGGTGGTGCTGTGAATGCTTGATGGTACCGTCACGAAGATCGTGACCTTAAAAAAATCG